>VNJV01016215.1:0-35505 GCA_008042635.1 Drosophila nikananu | reverse complement strand
AAGTAGAATTGTCCGCGTGAAACAGTAACACCTTTTTAAAGTTATAATTACATACAATTAATTTCAACATTATTTTTCTTTACTATTAAATATTGACTCCGCCGAATCGGTTGCATCGCAGACCGGCGTGCAAACTCTTCCAGACGCAAAAGTAGAGCCCGCTTTTGGAAAACTCCTTCAAAAATATCCTGATGTGGAAAGCGAACGACGAAGCTCAATAAGTTCCCCATTCGGGATTTGGACGTGTGCGAGGAGTTTTTGTTGGTTGTGGTACAGATGTAATAGTATAGCGTGGTATGGGTTGTTGTTCGGGTATTGGTTGTTGTTCGGGTATAGGCATAATTGGATAGGGTTCAAAATTATTTTGTGGTGTTTGTTTTCTCTTACATGGGCATACGCATGTGAGACGCTGGGGAACCTTGGCAACCTTTCCAGCAACGGACATGATCACAGCCATAAGGGCCAGAATGACAATCTGAGGATTAAACGTAAGAATAATGTTTTCTTTACTTTCGCATAAGCTCCACTTACCAATAATTTCATCTCGATAGCTTCTATCTTATAAAATTTTTCAGAGCAAGAGCGTTTTATTTATACTCAGTGCTTATCTTATAAAGTATTTTGCCAGATTAAAAGGTTAGGTTTTTATGTGGCTTTATTAAATTTCAAGCTAAAAGTATTTCTGTTTTCTACGAAAAGAGAATGTGATTTAATATTTTGACCTTGAAATTCCATTGAATATTATTATATATTTCACTGTAAAATGTTTTAGGAATCTGCTTAGTATTCAGTCTATCTGTAGACTATATTTAGTAAATATATATATGTATATAATTAAATGCTTTTGATACAAACAGAAAGGGAGGAAGGGAGAAAGACCTGTGGCCCATCCGGAATTAAGGACTAGCTTCCGATAATTTCCAGTTGCATGCGCATCCTGCACACCTTCGCACCTGGCGCGCCATTCGCACTGACCACTGACCAGGTGAGCTGAACGTTTAATTAGCCTAATTAAAACCCGACAGCGGACGCCGCATTAATAAGCTGCAGACTGCAGACTGTGGTTCCTGTGAGTTGAGCCACATCGACCTGCAAATCTGCGTTGACCGCATCCAGGACGTTTATGCAAATCCAGACAACGTCTCTCCAGCAGTTCCGACTTGAATGACAGGGTGTGGCCTCGGCTCAAGTTCAGGCTCTGACTCTGGCTTTGGCACTGGCTCCGGGTCCGGCCATCTGCTTTGATTTGCTGGCAGAAATTGTCAATTTGAAATGTGAATTGCTGGGGGACCTACGCCAATTAACGCCATAATTGTGCTGCAGCACTCGCAGCCCCTCCAGCGCTTTTGCGGCTCCCAACTTGGCATATACATAATGCTCGATTAATTGCATACATATTTTATGCATATTATTAGCATGCATGGCAAATGAGTGCACTTCAAAGTCAAGGATAATCGGGTCCTGAAAGCTCTACGGCCGCCTGCCCAAGTACAATTTATACAAAGACTCTTTGCTTTTTAAAATATTGCGACTCGTTTTCAATTTCTTAGAATTTGCATTTCTGCCTTTGACAACACTTTTTCTCCGTACTTCTTCCCTCGTTGTATTTCTTTGGCAGTCGCTGTCTATTGACATGGGACTGTGTCCGTTTGTCCATTCGTCCGTTCATCCGGCGGAGTAAGTAGCCGGGGTCCTGGGCCCGGCTGTGAATTTCCGTTTCCGGTGGCATGCGACACACTTTGCAGCAGCACTCAAGCGCAAAAAGTGCCTTTCAACTTATTTTCCTGTTTCTCCATTGCGCCATCTTCCTTCGATGGTCCTTCTTTGGGGATCTGTCGCTGTCTATCTGTCCGAGTAAGTGTTCCCTTTGTTTCGTATTTTTTTCTGATTAGATTTTTATTCTCATGAATTTTCATTTCCGTTCGTGCATTTCTTATACGACTGTACGTCCAGCGCCTTTCATCATTCGGAAAAACACACACTCTAACCTATGGTTTTCTACAAACTAAATTGGGAATCTGAGGAAGGAGTCATTGAGTTTATTTTATTAAGTGATTTTTCTATAACAATAATGAATTTTAAATATAAATTAAACGGGCTTATGTCTTATAACAACTTTTAAAGCATTTTCTTTGTAGGTTTAAATTTTTTCGATAAATTCAAGTATAAATAAAGTATTTTACTTTGATACCTACACTTAGAGAACCAAATATTTTTGAACTTCACATCAGCATTTATTAAGAACAATGTTTGTCAAAAATAAATGTATTCAAAATATTTTCATCAGTGCTGGAAACTTGTGACAATAAAGGCGAGTGTCCAAGCGAAGTGAGGAATTGCTCGATAGTAAGTGTATTCGTATTGATGATTGGCTATTTTCTTGTATCTCCTACTTAGTTTGTATCCTTAGCTTCAGCTGTGCTCTGCCCCTTCGCCCGCTCTATTCCCCGGCGTGCGACTTAATGCACATTTCAAATTACCGGGCAGTTGTTGACCTGATTACAAAGCCATTCCCTCCGGCACCGATTCTCCATCCCCCACCTTTGCAGCTGCTGCAAACATCTATTAATTTTCCGTCGCTTTAATTAAACAGAACCATTATTTTGCTTTACAAGTTTTCCATAATGATTTTGTGGGCTATATTATAATAATATTGATTTCGCGAACGTCGTCTGGGCGGCTGGACAGGCATTTGTGACACATACCCCGGTGAGCAGGGTGTTTATCGAAGCGAAATTAATTAGGGACTTAAAGGGCAAGGTAAAAGCATAGTTTGAAAATATTCAATAAATGGGGTGGATGAAGGAGAGAAGCAAAATAAGCCTTGGGCTATGCAAAACTGCGTAATAATTCGGGGTATATTTTTAAGACCGGTGTAAATTGTATAATTAAATTATTTCTGTAGTAGTTCACACATTTCCCAGATAATAACTTGTCTGTTTATCTTATTTAAATAAAACAAAGCTTTTAAAGTAAAACTTTCAGAAAACATCGTTGAATAAGTCTCCATTTCAGATACTCAATTTCAATTGTGTATATTTGTTTTTAAATACTGTCAATGTCAGAAAGTATTAAAAACAATGTGTCCAAAGGATATTAATTAAAAAAAAAAAAAAAACAATTGCACAAAAAATGAAATCAAAGCATTTAATTTTCAGTGGATGTTTTTGCTCAAAGCAAAAAAGTCAAAGCCTTTTCGTTGAAATGTTTGGAGGTTACTTTTTAATTATATTTAATATTTGTTATGAGAACCGTTTTTCTCTACAACTAGAAGAGCCAACCAATCACAATATTATTTCTTATTAAAAAAAAACATAATGGTTTTGTTGAATGGATTCAAAAGTTATTAAACAATTCTATTTTTATTACCGTTCGAGGGGCGACCCTTGTGATGCTGCCATAAATGCTTTCAATTTGAATTTGCCGCCGCATAGAACACTCAATTGGCTTTATTTCCAGTTGAATCGGTTTCCATGTACCCCCCGGCAATTGAATTTCGACTCCCAGATGCGACATCACACAAGACGAATCCACATGGCGCTGGAAACCGATCATCGTTCGAGTGAGCAAAAACAAAGGAATCAGCAGAGTGAGGGAGTGGGAAGTGCACGACATGAAAGAAAAAGTTAAGAGACAATCCCTCTAAAAAAAACAGCTCGAACAAATTACCAATTCTAGGTTCCTCGGAGGAAAAGAAAAGAGTTTAGGAAAACGAGTCAAGGGTTAGTGGCAGTTCGTTAAAACTTAATTTTTAGAAACTTTCCATATTTTATAGAATTCTAAAAGGTTGTAGTTTCAGTTCATTTAACCAACTTCCATGAAGTATTCTAACTTCTAAGGTATTCTGATTACACAGGTGTAATGGGTTACAATAAATTAAAGCTATTTCGAGTCCTTAAACGTTAGACCCTAACCCGTCACTGGTCTCTCTTTCTTTCATTGCGTTTGAAACAGTTTAATTCAGTTGAATCCTTAAACGAGGACTAAGCGAGTGGGACAAAGGCTTTTGTGTTAAATAGTTGAACGGTGCCAGGAATTATAATGAATCCGACACCGCACATGTTGCGTTCGCTGTGGGTGGATAAACCTGTGATAATTCAAATAATCAGGCAGCGGAAGCATCCGGCATTCGCATCGTACTCGGACTCGCATTCGCATCCTGCCAGCGAGTCAGCCAGTGAGCCACCGGGCGGGCAATGCAAAAGCACTTTATTTAAGTGAGTCCCACATGAATTGCACTTGGCTGTGCGTCCTCCCTCCTCCATCCGACTTCTGCCTGCCTCTCTGTCTGCTTGTCTGTCCGCTACCCCGACTGTTTGTATTTGTAACACTTCTTTGCATTTTTTATGCCCTGTCTTTATAAAGGATGCACACAGCCAGTCAACTCTGTGCCAGCAGCTCCATCTCCTGCCATCTCCATCGCCATCACCATCTCCATATCCAGCTGCATCCACATTCACATCCACATTCAGCTTCCCTGAGCCCCAGCATCAAGTGCCTTTGGCAGCAGCTGTTTGGCATTTCTGTGGCGGCGGTTGTGGCACTGGCTGTGGCTTTGGCTTCTGATTCCGATTCCCATTCTGAATTCCTTTTCGCTGGCTATATCATCCCGCTTCCACGGCCAACGCAGTGCTCATTATAATGAGTTAGCTTTGCAAAAGCAAGCATTTTCAAAACAAAAATTATAACATGAAACCTCTGGGGGTAAGGTTTATCCATCAAATTGAAGTACTTTTTGGTACAAGTTTTAAATACTTTTTGTCAGATAACAGGTGTTATGGTAAAGTATTTAAAAGACTCTTTATTATCAAAGAGAAGAAACAAAAAATATATTAACTTGTTTTCCAGGATGAACGTATTCAATAAAAATATACAAGTATTTTCGAATTTTTAGAATTACTTATTTGACTTAATTACCATTTTTCTCAAAGGACCTAAAATATTCGTTGGCCTTTGGCAATTTTCAGCAGCAGAGCGAGCATTTAATTTGTCCGTAATTCGAATAATATTTATGGTTAGATATTAACTAGCCGCATGAGCTCTACGACAACAAAATTGAATTTTCTTTTAAGCATAAATCAAGAGCATGTCATCGGCAAGGCAAAGGCCAGGAATGTCCTGTCATTTCGTATTAAAACAGTTGCAGCAATTTATGACAAGACATGCACTCGGCATGCAACTCGAGTCGTTTACCTTTAGTAATTTGAGAATTTTAATTAAAGGCCAGCACTGGCCAGCAGCAGCAGCAGCAACAGCAGGCTGCATTTCAATCTACGCACTCGACGGGATGGGGCAGGATGGGGGCGCACAGTTGGGTGCCATGTGCAAACGCATCAAAGGACATTTGCATTTGCCCGGCATTTGTAGATAATGTCCAGCGTCCAGGGGGCCAGCCAAACAGGACTATCTTTGGCATAGACACAAGGAAAAAAAACATATAGCTTGATATTGAAATATCAGCAAATAGGTTTTTAGAGTAGAAGAGAACCGAATCTAGTTTTTATATGTAAAGTAAATACATATAATATTCATGTTCCATGGACTTTGCTAAGATTAGTTACTAGGCTTATTTTTTCCGAGTGTAGAGCTCAGCGTGGTTAGGCCATCGAGGTCGTTATTAAATGCAAGTGCATCAGTAGTGCGGTCGGGTGGCTTCCAGCTTTTGTGTGACCTGCATGCGTCTTCTACACTTCGCAAAATCAATTTAAAAGCAATCATTTGGCTTCGATTCGTTCATAGGAATTTTGGATTTGATTCTGTGCAAAGTGGCAATTTCTCGTTCGTAACCTAATTTTCTTAGCAAACGTTTCTTTATTCAACATCTAAATAAGTTAATAAGCTGATTGATTCTGTCTTATTAGCAGTTTGTGAGTTTCCTATTTTCTCTAGGTGCCTGCGTGTCCAGTGTGTCCTGTGAGCTCCTTCTGGTGTATGTGCTTCCTGTGTGCATTGCAACTACACGGGAACAAGTGGGCTGCTTGTACTACTAACCTCTTGCAATTTTGGGGTTTGAATTTGCTTAAATTGCATTATTGTCCTTGTTGTTGCTGCTGATGTTGCTGCTGCTGCTGCTGCATTTGCTGTTGCTGCCGGCGCACCCAGAGCTGATTGCCTTCCATTGTGTTTGCAGGCCAAATTTATCCCTTTGCAATTTTGTGATTATTTGTTGTAGCCTGCCTGCCTTGCAGCTTTAACTAATTGAAATCGATTTTGGCCAAGTCCTCTCGGTGCGTCCGGCGGAGCATACGGACACGTTTCCTCGGATCGAGAATCATGTCAGCGTTAAGCCTAAATACGACAAACCCAAAGTGCCTGTCATGCGTGCGGTTGCAAAATCGATTTTCAGAGGGATTTTCGCATTCAGTTGCCAAATGAAGCAAAAGTCCCAATAAAACTTGCATGCGCCTTAAGTGCACTTCAACTTTCTGCCGGATCCGAACCGCACTGTCTTCCCACTCTCTTCAGCTGTGGTCTGTATTTTCATGCTTAATTAGATGGCAATCGGAGCCACAGAGCAGAGGGCCAGGCTGGGCTGCACCGGGCTAGGCCATAATTAATAGCAGAGGAGCAGTCGAGCTGCGAAGCAGACTCGCACAATAGCACAGAACAGGAGGAGCAGCAGCAGCAGGCAAACATGCAGCCAATTACCGTTTCGATTAAGTCCCTGCTAAATAAGGGAGCAGCGCCCCCCAAAAACAACGCCCCCAAAATGTGTGTACTCCATAAACAGTTCGATACGTGCATTGGAAACTTTGCCAATGCCTCGACGTTAATTAGTAAAAGTTTTGCGCTTGGCTTAGACTCAACTATCCTGGCGGGAAGTCAAGTGTTTGGATATTGGGGGTCAATAAGAATCACAGCCTAAACTCTTTTTATCTTCCCCTAATTGGAGTTTTATAGATATTTAACATTTTACTCAGTTATTTTCTACTTTATTTTATGTATGTTAACGTTAACTACCATATATATTCAACCCTTCAATATTAAACTTTATTATTTAGGTATTCTTTCAGATTTGATTAAAAGACAATATGAGGAAATAACTTCAAAATCCTGAAAAGTTAAAGTTGTTTTTATATGCAAAAGAATAACAAAAGACATCTGCACTTAAAAAAGACAGTGGGTAATACTTAAATGAAATACATTAACATTTTAAAAAATGAAGACCACCTTATTGACTTAAGAAAGAAGTTAAATTTTACTTTATAAATTTTTTATTTTTTAGAGCTGAGTTCTTTTAAATATTCAATCCTAAAAAACTTCATGGAATGGTTTTTGTGAATAATTACTCACCAAAAGCTCTGCTTTATTCAATTGGAGTACCAAACCAACTAGCAGCCTCTGTTTCATTTTTGAGTAGCGACACTACGTGAGGTGCAACCCTCAAATTCCCTGCCTTACCTGTTTATTTGCACCGAAAACTTCCTCGATAATCCCATTAGATTTGGCTGGCTCTGTGTGTCAGAATGTCAGGCAGACAAACAAACTACCTTACTGACATGACTTCAAAAAGTTGGCAACATTTGTGAAAATTGACAAAGTTTCAAGTCAGCAACAAACAGATGGTAAACAGTGCATGCCATGCATGTTTAATGTCTCTCTGAGTGAGCTTCTATGCACACAGAAAAATACAAAATTTAAATAAGAATAGTTGCCAATTAAGAGTTGTTTTTAGACTTAAATATTAAGTCACTCCTGGGATTTAACCTCCTATAACTTTGGTAGGGTTCTTTTTACTAAATAATTTTACTGAAAATTAAAGTGCTTAAGATATGAAAAGTTAAATAGATATGAACTTGTCTTGCAATTTATAATTTTCTGACTGAACTCTCTTTTATTTTATAGCTTTTAAAGTTTTAAAAAGGTTTAATAAAATAAGATTTATGTATATAATAATAAAACAATTTCGGATAATTTAATTTCCTACCAATTTACAATCATCAAACAAAGACTCTCGGTTCTTTTCAGTGCCTCCGACTGGGTGTGCGGGGTGCGTGTGTGCCAAAGGCATCTTGTGGTTTAGTTTACCTAGTGAAATTGCAGCCACATTGTGGCGGCCATCGGCAACTCCGACTTCCACTGATTGCCTAACTGACGTGCGTTCCTCCCTGGGGCCTACACATATATATTCCATCTCCATCTCCATCGCCTGGCTCATTCTTCTCTGGCTTCGACTTGGAGCTGGGTGAGTTTGGCGGAATGGCGACCACTGGCTTGTGGTTAGACTGCACTGTATTTGATTGATTTGGTTTGCTCTCATTTGCTTGCATAAATATTTGCACAACTGTGAACTGGGGGGAAACGGAAATCGACATGCGGCCATTCCGAAAGGGAGATTGAGCTCAGGGGTGTGGGATGTGGGGGATACTGACCAGATAAGTGGAACATTTTCACCCCGATATCCCCCAACAGTCGGGGAAATTTGGTTTTAATGAAATTACCACGATTTGATTTTGTTTATTTTTACACTCTTTTATTTAATTAATTTGCCGTATTTGGTTTTCGGTCACTGCCGCATTTCATTTCCGCACACATATTAATTTAGTTGTATTTATTTGTGTATATATTTTACCTAAGGTAGCCATACAATTTAATTGTTGATTATCTACTTTAATTAAATTCAATAATTACTATATTCCCATAAATGCAGTAACAGATTTTTTGTCAATCTCGTAAATGGGGGCTTGAATAAAAAGTGAAAAACTGAATGACATCGATGAAATAAACAGCATTTGTGAGTGCTCCAAAAGTGTCAATTGAGTTATGCAGTTCATTAACCCGACATGTTTCCCGCATCAACGTGTAATCCAGAACAATTTAATTTATCACAACAAATTCAATTACATATATGCAAATATGTCTGCTTGTGTATATAGATTGATAGTATTACTAGCTAGCAGATACAGTACAACTCGTCCCGCAGCGAATACCAGTTTCAAATTCAGTGGAAATCGCCCGCGGACATCAGTAGTTAATAGTCAGTTGGATCTCTATAGCTAGATATAGTCTTTAATTTGCTCGGGTGCCTGCTTACAAACTAACTTTTACAATCTACCAGGCTTATGCACTCGCCTCTTTGCAAAAATAAATAGTTTGATAGGAACTGAATTACATTTGCTTTAAAAATCTCTCTGCTCGTTTATATTTTAGTTTGTTATTGAACAAATTTGTTATGACAAATGTTTTACTAGAACTTAAACAAATCGATGGGGGTCTTGTTTCACTAGTTAATAAAATATAATAACTAAAGAAAAAGAATTCACATTTTGAAAAAGTATGAAATAAATTATATAAATTAAGTTCATAAAAGAACCCTATCCAAATTATTTATTTCCGCAAACAGGCGGCGCATAAGCATCTTAAAAGTGTACACTTATCGAACAACACTTAAGGTCTTAGCTAAATGCATTTAAATGCCACAGTTTGTTTGTCATCTTGTGTGTGTTTTTTCTGAGTGTCTTTGCCGAGTAGTGCCCAGTGGGCGGTATTATACGTGTATCGTGTACTCTTGCCGCTCCTGCTCCTTCTTCTCGTGATACCTAGAGGTGTCCGGTACTGGTTAGTATGTGCTTTCGATCGAGTTCAAGATCAAGATCAAGTTCAAGTGCGAGTTCAAGTTCGGGGTAGGTAGACGCTACAGGCATGCAACAATAACTACGGTCAAGCGCTTTGGGCTGCGGTAATACTCGTTCAAAAGGACACCTTACCTTGCCAACAGTGAGGTCAACTCCTCGCGGTCCATCTTGGCCAGCTGCGCTTCTCCAGTGCTCTCCATGACGCGCTGCACCTCCAGATCCAGCGCCCTCTGCTCCCGCTCGCACTCGCTCTGCTCGCCGGGCTCGCGGCCGATCCCATCGTGGAATCCCGTCGGTGGCCGGAAACCGCCGGACAGGTCTAGGCCCGCCCCCGCCATGGCGGCTATGGAGGCGGCCAGGGAAGCCGCGGTCTCGCCATCGACCTCACTGTCTAAACTGTAGATTCGGCCAGAAAGATACAAATAAGTAGGTAAATCAGCATAATACTAACTCTTTTTTTATGCCAGCTACCCTGGTCTGCAGGGGTATGACTTGACTGTAAAAGGTCCTGGGTGGATCAGACTAGGAGATGGAAAATTAATTACTCCTAACTTTAAATTGCAATCTTAATCGGCAACTCCCGCCAGACTGTCATACCCGTGCGTCACAGTAACTCTCTTCGTAGATTTGTTTTTATTCTATTCTATATTCGATGCTATTTTAATTTGGATTGGTTAGGGTTTAGGTACCTGAACTACCTGTTGCTACTAGCAGGGCACTTTCGTCGCTCCAACGTTTGGTTACTGGGCTGCTGTGCCGCGCCTCCGTGCTTACGGCTGCGCTGTCCGGCACTCCGCTTCTCTACCGGACCCCTGCCCCCGGCGGCAACTACTCCCATGCCCATGGGCACGCCCATGCCAAGGACATGGCGCGGTGTGTTGTGGCGACGCTCGGGTCCCGGCGAGCCCTGATCATTGTTGGACTCTGTGCTGGAATCGGGGCGGAACATATCTGAGAAGGATTGAAAGATAAAGGGATATCGTTATGTTGTGGCTCGATGAAAGCCATAGATGTTTTGCAAATAAAAACAGATCAAGCACAAAAATATTACGTATACGCACCTACGACCGCGCGACCATCGCTGCTGCGCGATGACTTGCAGGGCACCCTGTAAGTGGGCATGTTGGAGAACTCGGTGCTGGGACTAATGCTGGTGTCCGACTCCGATTCGGCCACCACTCCGCTGCAGGCGGCGCTGTTCTTGGCGTTCCGCCCGCCACTCGACTTCTTGGAGTGACCCGCCTGCGAGCCGGCCACAATGGTCATTGACTTGCTCAAAGTGGACTCATCTAGTCGGAGGACGAAATGCATATAAATAAACCCATTTGTAATTTAATTGTAAAGTAATTAAAATTGCTTTAAGTAATTCCAGTACAGGTATTATTCTTCTCTGACTTCTCCCATCACTCACCGTCAGTGTTGTAGTAGCGCTGCTTGTGCCAGCTTGACTTGCTCTTCACATGCCCGAATCCCGAGCTGGGCAGCAGTGGATAAGCGGTGGCGTTAAGGTTCTCCCCTTCCGGATGCCCGAAGGTCTTGAACTGCATGGTGTAATCGAGAGGCGTTTGGGCCGCCACGGCACGTGTGGGCGTCTTGGCCGGCGCTCCTGTCCGTCCGCCGTTAACGCTGAACGTGGCATACGGCGAAATCTCGTACATTTCTGGTAGAGACACAGAGCGAAGTGCACTCAGGCAAATTACTTTTCGAGTTAGGTACCTTATCATGCTCCTAAATATCTTTTTAGTAAGGAAACTGTGTTGAGTAAGTTCGATTTTTCGAGTGTTTGGTATAATTGCCACCCTTAGGACGAGGCACGTTTTGCGCCTATGCCTTATTTGAATCCATGAACTTACCCGACTCGTTTCCCTTGTCCACGGTTTTCACGGGCGAGGCACTGTACACCTGCTGATTGCGACGATTTTCGTGGTCCTCCTTGAAGTCACCCGGCAAAGTCCGGGACTCGTATCCCTCGGCGATGGGGCCGCACAGAGTGCGTCGATGTTTAATGGTCAGGGCTCTGCGGAGCAACGAACAGATGAATCTCTATTATGACCTTAATTGAAAGATGAGCAAAAGTTTTCCTTTTGCCGAGTTTTAATCACTCAGGAATTCGCTGGGAAAAAACTAATGGAAACAACTCTTGAAGTACTCATTAAATTTATATTTCCAGACGGGATATGAAAAAGTTACCTTTTGAAATAAAAAACTGGTGAGTACTTGGAACGTATTTAGTTAGGAAGTTAAGCTGTTAAACATGAAACAATAAACTTAAATAAATGAAGTTCCCACTTTTCTAATAGTTATGAAATTGTTCAATATTTGCTTGTGGAATTTATACTGTGGAGGATTACGCGGTATTGACTTTACTGCTGGAATCCCAATCGTTATCCCTGCATTCGCTAGCAAGACAGTTAATAAATCCTTAATTAACATTCTCCTGCCATCAGGGCAAACGACCTCCTCCCCGCCCTTGGCTCTTAATTCGCCATTTCAATTTGACATTTTTTTCGCTTTTCCGTTCACCGTTTCCCCTGGGGAAAAACCATCGCTCTGCATAGCCACTCCATCTCTGACGCACTTACATCGTTATGATGGAAACGGTGATGATGACGACAACAATTAGCGTTGAGAACCAATCACCGCTCGTCGGATTTGTTGAGTTTATCAGATTGTTCATCAAATCGTTTTCGGAGGGGAAAACCGAGGGCGGCGGTATGGTGATGCCATCGATGCTCGTCGTGCTGAAATGATAATGCTCCGTCGTTTTGGCCGCATCGTTGGTGGCGGAGATTCGCAGCTGATACCATTTGGCCGGCAGAAAGTCGCAGAAGATTAAATTTTCCCGATTTTCCTCGGCGTTGGAAATGTCCGATGTGACAACTGTCCACCGAATGTCGCCTGGGGACGTACACACACGCACGCAAACAGAATGAGAGAGCAGGGAAAAGGAAATTATGCATCATACGCCACGTTGCACACGGCACGGACTACGTAGTAAATTTGATAAATATTTATAAATACAAATGGCTGTAGATTGGTCAGTTAATTGAAAACAAAAATAATTATATTAACTGTATTTAATTTAACGGAAATTAAGCGACAGCAACTGGGCTGAAGGAAAATGAAACAAGATAAAAAACTAAAGCTGATGCCTGAATGCTCTTAATTAAGCCCATAACGTTTTTAATTAGAGCTCTGCTGCTGAATTTAAATGAATTTACACTCCAAAGAATCTGCTTAAAAAATATTCAAAACTAACCAAATATTTTACATTGATTACACAGAGCTAAAGCCAACTTCATGCCAGAAGAAAAACAGGATAATTATAACGTTTGGGTAACCTTTATCGAATTACGTACTTGATATAAAAAGCATGAAACTGAAATATAAATAAATTATAAAATAGAATTGTAATTTAAGTAAATTTTTAAATTATACACGATTCGATATAAGCAGCTTGTGGCTAATGAATCCAAACAGTTGGCCCTGCACTTCAACTGAGTGGGAATGGGTAACCCGAATCCGAAATGCCTTTCCATGCATTGATTGCTAATTTGCACTCACCCAGCGGTCGGTGCTCGATAGAGAAATGATGAATGCCACAGCCGCCGTTGTGCCACGATGACAGCTTCAAATTCACGCACGTCGCATTTGTGGCAATTAGTTCGTTGCCGTTCGGCGCCTGGGAGGCTGCAAATGCGAAATTCGAAATATGAGCGAAAACAAGAGGGGGATAATTCGGGAAAAATATGGCTACAGCAGGGATCGTATCAATAGTGCTACTCATCTATTTATTGAAAGGTAGAAATTAGCAGAAACTAGCCAGCTCAAATTCAAATTCTTTACATAACACCAACTTTCATTTCCGCACAAGGATTACGTGCTATTATTTTGCCAGCAGCTGTAAACCTTCAGCATGATGCCACTTCTGTCACTTCACCGAATGGCTTTCGCGGTCAACAAACGCAATTTGAATTCAGGACACAGGACTGCTGGAAACTGAGATTGGCTCTCCGGTTTTTTGGGACTCACCTTTGCCTTTCGTCCAGACATTAATTTCCTCACTGGCCACCCCGGAGCCGACCATATTGTGAGCGGACATTTTTATAATGTACTGATTTCCGCACTTCAGCCCCGAGATCGTGTAGGCATTATTCTCCGGCAGCAGCTCCGTGGTGGACCAGCTCTCGCCGGCCGTGTGGTACGAGATGGCATATCCCTGGAGCGGAGCTCCCCCGTCGTCCGGGGCATCCCAGCTGACGCGTATGCTGTCGGCGGAAGCGTACTGCACGATGATTTGCGGTGCGCCTGGCGGCTTCATGGCAATCACCTGGTACTGGATCTCGTCGCTCCCGAACAAATTGTTCGCCGTGCACGTATAATTTCCGGACAAACTGCCTTCGACGCCTGCGAAACGGGATGAGGGTGAAATGGAAAATCGTTGCCAATTTTAAGTGCAAAATTGAGTGACAACGTTCATATCCATTGCAAACACAGTTTTGTTTTAAAATTAAAAAAATATATATTTAAGTAAATTTAAGTTGAATATATTGAAGAACCGTGGCAGTGTTTTTTTAATTGAAATTGGATAATATTTATGGAAGTTGGGTTAAGCTTCTGCAACATTTGTCTTCTAGCTCAATTTATCATTATTTATCAAAGTTTTCGAACGGCTTCCGCCTTATTTAATTTAAATTGTATATACACTTGAGGAAAACAGTTCCTTTTAATATTTTACAAGCTTAAATATTTTCCCATTCTTAGTTAACTTACGGTGTATCTTCAGGTTGCCCTCGTTGGTGACCTCATAGAAGGGACTAAAGGTGACGGGACGGTCGCGGGTGAGCCAGCGAGCACGGGGCGTGGGATTGCCCACCGCAAGGCAATTCAGGACCAGAGCGGTGCCCACCGCCTTGCGCACCACCTGGCCAAAGGATGCAATCCGGGCAGGAGCTACATGAAAACAGTTTTTGGGGGGAAGAGACACAGAAATTGACAACGGAAAGACAGGCGGATCGTTAGGTGAACGAAATTAAAATGTTGCGGTGAGTGCGGCTTTCGGCGGCACGCTGAATAAATGTCGATTTTTAATTAACGCGACAATTTACCAGCTATTTGCATACGAGCAGTCGGAGAAATATACATTACATTAAAAAGAGTACATACACTTTAAATTGACACAAAGTGTATCTTATTATGAGATAAACAAACTAGGGTATTTGCAATTCCCAGAAATATACCTAATATATTCGTAAAAGGGTGATATTTTCCGCTGATTCTCTTTAAAACAGTTGTATATTTTTCCGAGTGCCTGCCCAATTTTCTTGCTGTGCATATTGTATCTAAATGGCTGCTGCTCCTACCTCGTGTATTGGTGGCCTGCGCTACCACAGATGTGGGCTCGCCCTCGCCGACGGATGTGGAGGCCGACACCCAGAACTCGTACATTTGATTCTCGGCCAGGCTGCGTGACTCGAATGTCACCGGATACCCCTCCTCGTCCACACGCACCATGTGAGCTGAATTCCCGAAAAAGCATATACATTTCAGGACCCCCTACTTGCCACTCCTCGCTGCTCTACTCACTCTTGGTCTGGCCCTTCCGGCCCGCCTCCCGCGCATAGACCGTGTAGTGCGAGATCATCCCGTTGCGGTTCTTCGGCGTCAGCCAGGAAATCAAAATCGAATCGGCGGTGAGGGCCGCTGCCTTAATGGCCGCCGGAGCATCGGGCACATCGTCGTCCGTCTGGCAGAAGAGCGGCGGACTGGCCAGGCCATCGCCGGTGGCCGTGTAGGCCAGGACACGAATCGAGTAGTTGCAGGCCTTGTGCAGCGTGTGCAAGTACGTCTCCAGGTTGGAGGTGCGCTTGATCTCCAGCTTGGCGGGGAAGTCAACTGGGGAAATTTAATTTAAAATTGAAGCAATGAATCTGGAAACAGTTAAGATAAAACCAAGCCAATCCAGCAGCTTGTCTTATGATAATATTATATTAACCACTATTAATAATTTATGCATATCTAAGTTTGTTAATTAAAGCGAACTAGACTCAGCTGGTGCTATTCATGTGATGCGATTTGATAAACGAAAGCCAAAGTCAACAACTGGCAGTCTGCATTGAAACCAACGCCAACCCATTGAACCCGAACCCAACGCCAAAACCAATAAAGGCAAGCAACTCACTCTCACTCCCCTTGGCCTGCAACTTCATCCTGGCACTTCCTGCTGCCAGGATATCGTATCATATCTATAGCTGTTTGCACAGCGCTCTCTGGCACTGGCAATATCAACAAAATCAGCGTCATAAAGTGCCAACTGCAAACTGCTGCAGGCAGAGTATGAGGGGATTATAGTCGAGGTTAAATGCAAGTATTTCTAGAATATGTTAAACCCTTTTAATTCGAAAGTAAATTAGCTTTTTAATCTAGTTATATCCATTCTATATAAAATTCCATCACAATACCAATCCAAATTACAGTATATTTTTATTAGAGAAAATAACGACTCCTATTTTTCTACCCACAGCTGTGCGCCATGCAGTGTATACTCACTTTGATGCACAATCGGGCGATATAAAATTTTATAGCCCTGTATGATGCCGCCGTGGAACTGGAGCGGCGGCTCTTGCCACGAAATCTTCAGACTCTGCGATGACAGGGCGGTGCAGTTTACATTCTGCGGTGCCGCCTCGGGAACTGCAAGGAGATTGAGTGACGCCAAATCAGAGTTTGCAGATTCCGTATACTCTCCCCGTGAGTTTGGCTCATTAGCTGCGCGTATACCCACCTCCCTCGGCCGTTGAGCCAAAGATGGCCGCACTCCAGGGACCGGAACCGAAGCCGTTCATCGCCCGGATGGTGACCGCGTAGCGGGTGTACTTCCTCAGACCCCGCAGCGTGGCCTTCGTGGTGGCCCAGCCGCTGACAATGGTGGACTTCTGGGAGCTGTTCACCACGCTGATGTAGTTGATGTTCTGCTTCTCCTCGCTGCAGTTCACTGTGTACCCAATGAGTTCGCCGTTCCAGGACTCCCGCGGCGGAATCTGCAGTTAAGGGTGCACGGCAAGAAATGGTATTAGTTGTACTCCTAAGGATCTTGATTTTGAAATAACTTTCAGAGTCACGTTAACCTTTATCGCATCTTATTCGATAGAAGTAAATTCAAATAAGATTACAACGCTTATGTTTAGTGTCCTACCTGCCAGGTGACAATAAGTTCACTCTCGCCGCCCGTCTGCACCTGCACATTGGACGGGGCCTCCGTGGGCGCCTCCTCCTGGGTCTTGAGCACAATGGCCTCGGTGTAGGCGCTGCGCTCGATCTCGTTGATGGCCTGCATCCGAATCAGGAAGGTGGTGGCCGGGGTGAGGCCAGCCACAATGGCGCTCTCCCGCAGGTCGGTGTCATAGCTGTCCGAACAAAACAAGCACGCAGCACAGGAAAAATAGATGTATCAGTTGCACATAATACTTTGTCACTTCAGCGTTATATCATATTAATTAGAGTTAATAATTATTATAGAAAATCGCTATAATTTGAGGTATGTAAAAAATAACGATTATATTTCCCGTACACCACCACGTACCTGCGACTAATGCTCGTCGACGGCAGACTGACATTGATGACGTTCTGTCCGTTCCAATCACCACCAGCCGCGCCCAGGGCCCCGTGGGACTGCAGGTACTTCAGGGCCTGGTACTGCACCAGATAGCTGAGCACCGGCGAGTTGCCGTCGAAGGGTCGCCGCCAGCTGAGCTTCACTGTGCGGGAGCCCACCTCGAAGACCTCCAGGTTGGAGGGTGTATCCGGTCGCTCCTGGACAGCCAGGAAGATAATCTGCTCGGCCCGTCCGTAGGGATTCTCTGCCACACACCGATACACCCCTGAATCGTGGCGGTCGGAGTGACCAATGGTCAGCTGAGAGTCCACTCCCCTGTCCGTCTTCATTTCCGCTATGCTGAACCGGAAGTTGTTCAGGTCGATCCTTCCCATGTTGTGCGTCCAGCCAATCGTTATAGGCTCATCTCCCTTTGCATGGCAATCCAGGGTCACGGGATCGTTTCGCCGGGAGCTGATGTTCCGGGCGGGCTGCTCAAACCGAGCGGGCTCTAAACAAGGTGGTGGCTTTATATGGTGCTCAGCAGCCTGCTTCTTATAATCCTCACCGTTTACATTGATGCGAATGGTCTTCTTGAGGCCTGGTCCGATTTCGTTGGTGGCCTGGCACATGTAATATCCCTCGTCATTGTCCGTGGCCAGATTCAGGAGCAGCGAGTGATTTCGCATGCTCAGAGGCTTGAAGTCCTTGGAGCCTTTGCCTGTACCCCCCGAATAGAAGATATTAAATGCGAGGACAGCCCAAGTACATGTCAAAGCCCCGAAATGTTAATTGATAAGCCGAGAGTGGGCGGCGGATGGTGTCCCCACTTGAACCCACCGGTACTTCTGATGAACTCTGGCTGTGTATCGAAATCCCTGGCCGCTTGGGATCGGGATTGGCAAACTTACCCTGCCCTTTGAACCAGGTAATAGCTGGAATCGGATATCCTTCCGCCTCGCAATTTATCGATATTGTATTGCCTAGCATGATGGCCGTGTCCATGGGCTCGTGGCTCCAGCGAGGCGCCACTGAAACGTGACCGGGCCACAGGGCGAATGCGTAACGAACGGAATGGCATGGAATCGAGAACAACGAAAAGGGCAACAAAATTAACAACTTTCGATCCGAGCGGCTTGTGTGCATGTGTATCTTTGTTTTGCAGCCCCAAAAAAGGGCAAACTTGGGAGCAACTGGCGCACAAATCCTGTGTGATTTATTTTGAAACAGCAGCGCAACGCTTCAATAGACAGCATCCCATTCTCTGCCGTCCGCTGTGCCATCGCCTCACATTCCAACCCGTCCGGAATCCGGAGTGAACCCCCTACTCACCTCGCACCTGGAGCTCCGCCGTGAAGTTCACCTTGGCGGCGGCATTGCTGGCATAGCAGGTGTACTTGCCACTGTGCCGGGCCGTGATATCCTTGAAGACCAGCAGTGAGTAGAACTCCTCCTTCTTCTCGGTAATCTTGTAAATGGAAAGGAACACAGGAAATAAGCACAGGTAAGATGGTTGCTTATTATGGTATTTCGACTTTCAGATACCTGATTAAAATTATATAATTTCGAGGAATTTCAAAGAATTTTAATAAATCAACCCTTTAAAATAATAACTGAAATATATACCTAATACTGTCCTTGTTTTCCACAATCATCGGGTATCGGTGTAAAATAATAACTAAAGCAGATACAAAATACTGAATTTCTAATGTCCAACACACCCTTGTTCTCCACAATCACTGGGTATCGCAGACGGAACAAAAGGATGCAGCAAAACTTATTCGATGCACTTCGGAGTGACAGTCTTACCTGCAAACTGCTGGGAATGGTGCTGTCGTCCTTCTTCCAGCTGAAGTAGATGGGCATGTCGCCGGAGGAGACCGCACAGGTGATTTGGGCCCGTCCGCCCTCCTGCAGGTTCTTGGGAAACTTGAAGGGCTCGATGACGGGTGGACCTTGATGAGCGATTAGCCGCCAGGCGGCCAGAAGTTAATGTCGTCCAAGAAGAGACGGGGACTAGGGGACAAGGAGCTGACAGTCCAGTCTCCCGTCAGTCTACTTACTGTTCACATTCAGCTGCATGTCCCGGCGCGCCTCCTCGCCGGCTCGGCTCCTCACGATGCACGTATAGATGCCCTGATCCCGGGCCGGCTCCACGCTCTTGATGACCAGATGCCCTCCGTCGGCAATTGAAGCCAGCTCGTAGTGGCTGTCTGTTTTTTGTTTTTTTGGAGAGGACAGTAATGTGTTAAACCCGCAGGACTCGCCCCTCTGCAATTTGTCTTACTTGTTGTCAATTCCTGGTGCGCCTTCTCCCATCTAATTTGCTCGATGGGATAACCGGCGAAGGGGCAGTGCACAATTATATCCTCGCCGGCCACAGCTTTAATCGGTCCGATGGCTCTCACATAGGGAGGTCCTGCCAGGATTACATAGAACAAAATGACAGTAACTTAGGTTAAATGAATGTACATGAATTTAATTACTTAGTCTGTAAGGTAGTTTTATTAATTATGCCCAAAATCTTGATGTTCCTATTAGGCCTTTCTCCTAGAATAATCCTAATAGGCTTGCGTTTGTGGCTTTGTAGCAATCATTCCTAATAAGACACGCTCAACTTACAAATAAAATGAACAAGTTCAATTAAAGAAAATAGGTTTTACTTCACTAGTTTTCTCTTTTTCTGCAAAGTCAGACTTTATCTTTTTATATTTGTGTGTATTTCGGGCCATTGTGAAATTTATTAAATTAGTTACAAAATGCAATTAGGCCGGAGTACGGCACGAATGCTGAATAATTCCAATTATATTCATTTGGCGCACATGCGACGTTAATGCATGAAATGCAGATGCAGCCGCAAGACTGTGTGTGTGTCTGTGTGTGCATTTTTAGTGCTGCTAATGCAACTCGTTGCATGGGTAAATGCGTTGCATAAATTGCAATATTCATAATTAAACAGGCGAGCCGATGCCTGCGGCTTCGACAGCTCTCTGAATACGCCCCTCCTCACTTGCACTCAAAAAAACAAAGTACATAAACTTAGAATCTAGGAGTTATATATTTAATTCCGATCTAAATTAACTACTTATTGGTAAATGCATGTAGTGTGTACTTGGTAGGAAAAAGGATATATAATTAACTTTGCCCTTTCACTTAAATTCAGTTATTTACTAACCAAATGGATGATGAACTTTCTTGCTGTGTACCTCCGGCAGATATCCGTAAATGTGTTTAGGGGAGTGGTGGGAAGGGGTATTGGCTTGTGGCCAGAGCTGTTCATAATCGAAATCATTTTGCGATTATGATGCCAGCAAAAATCCTTGAAAAGGGGGAGGCAAACCACCACAGGCGAGGGGAAGGACTATTGAATGACCGCTCAGTTGGACTCATAATAGACATTAGTACCACTCCCTCTTCTCGATTTTCATTCACTCAATCACATTTTCCATATATACAAACGCATACAGCCTCAGCCTCGGTAGCCGTGGCTAATTTGATTTTCAGTTCTCCGTGCCCTGGGAGTCCTGCAGCATTCAAAATACCATCATTTATCATCAATACGCCCGCCCACTTAAATATCAAGTATACGCACACACAGAAACCCGAGCTGCCTCGGCGCCGTCATCAATCATTCGGCGTACGGGGCGTATGATTTATATCTGTCACATATCCATTCGCTTATGCATTATTAACACATTAAGATTACGCTTTCGCAACTGCTTACAATACTCAAAAGCTCAGCAGTCAAGGGAAAGAAACTCCCAGACAGAGCACGAAAAGTTGAGAACCTTCTTGAGGTCGGTTGAGTGACATTTTTATATCTCTAGCGTTTATAAACCGAAGGTGACAAGGTGATTTTCCTGACAGAGTTTCTGACTTGTTAGACTTGAGTTCACTTGAAACTAATTTAAATGCGGATTATGCAAACTATTTAGTAATTTTAAATGCTTTTAGTAATACCCTTAAAATCGCTATTGAATTTTGTTGGCATCCCTGAAACTCTGTGTTTATTTTCCATTCAAAATTATAAGAGGACTTATCTACAACTATTTGTCACGGTGTTGGCTTCCGCTGCATATCGTGTGGCATGATTGGAATGGAAGCATCGTCGTCAGCGACTTTCTTTTTGTTGCTTTTGTGGATGTCTTCGTTGCCTCAGGAGATTTCCTTTGAGGCGCAGCCAAGCATTTTCCGCTGAATGGGGGACTTACTTTCCCACCACACATCGCCACACTCCGTTCGCCACGATGTTTTTGTTTCGTTGCCTTGGCATTATTTCCAATCAGCCGCCGACGCTTCGATTGCCGATTGCCGATTCGGTGTTGCTTCTTGTCCGCTCTGACGAAATTCATGGCCTGAAATCGGCTTCTTTTGTGATTTGCATTGTTTGGCCAGAACACAAAAGCCGGCTTGCCACGGGCCCCTCGATAACAAAACGGACGCAGAACCCATTTATGTGACACAATTATAGGGCCATGGTGTGGGTAATTGATTTTCCGAGCCAATTTATCAACTTACCGTAAACATTCAGCCGGGCCGAGTGACGCGCGCTGCCCATCGAGTTGGTGGCCACGCACCTGTAGAGACCTCCGTCGTCGGGTCGCACGTGCGAGATATTCAAATGGCTTATCACGTCGCCAGACATATCGACAAATTGCCCGATCGCAAACCGATGGTGCAGCGAGACGTCCATAATGGGCTGTGAGTCCAGCAGCCAGGCGAACTGCAATCGGATGGGAATGGGCATAGCAAAAATCAATAAGGAGCAAGGAGAAGGTCATAATTTCAGGGCTTAATCGGTGCGGGGATGTGTACACTTTGGTAAATGCACTTAGAGAACAAATTGCTCTTATCGAACGAATAATTTTAGCCCAGAAATACGAAATTTAAATATATTTAACAATTTAAAATAGCAAATGTATGAGATGAAAAATCCTATTAACATTATAGTACGTTTTCTGGGATATACTATTACACAAATTACTATAAATATTTCATTAGGGTATTTAAATTATTTAACTTGCTTATCAGTTAATATATTTTAAATCTTATTTAAATTTTGTATTTAATTTTGAAAATTTCCTTGAAGTTTATTAGACTAACTATTATCAATTTCGCGCAGTGCTTGTTTGTGCGTTATAATAATGCCTAATATGGCCAATAAAACATTTGAGAATGGCTTCTACTCACTTGCGGTGGCGGCGAGCCGCTGGCAGAGCACTTAAGCGATATTAATGGCCCGGGACGCACGTTCTGCTCAATGAAGGTGTAAATCAATTCCGGCACGGTGTCTGCGAAATAACGAGAAAATTGTGGAAACGGGTTGATGGGGGAGAGTGGTTAACGAGGTCCTGATAGATGCCAAAACTCCGTCGCATAAACTATGCACATCGACATGTCAACTCACCGCCCAGCTTCAGTTCAGCCATCGCCTGGGCACTGGCCCGCTGGTTCTCCACGAGACACTGATAGACACCGCGGTCGCGTCGTCCGACGTTCTGCACCAGGAGCGAGCTCTTCGACAGGAAGCGTATGCTGCCAGGACGACCGGGACAGGGGTTAACAGGATGCCGTTGAGGGGGGTAGAGCAGCCAAGTGGAGGGGCGCAGGGCAAGCACAGGACAAAGAATACGGGATGGAAAAAAGTGTTAAAAATGCCGAGCTTGGCAAAGTAAACTTCAACTGCTGAAAACTGACAACGTTGCGGAAAAATGAAAGCGGGTCCCACAATTTGCCATAAACTCACACCGAGGCAGATATAGTACATATATGTACTGGGAAAAATACTTGAAGGGGTAATTTTTGCTATTAATATTAATATTTTAAATTCTTAACTTTTTTTTGAATCTTGGACTTAGTTTTTCTTTTATTAAAAGCCACAATTTAGGGGGGTCTTTTATAAAAATCTGATAATAAATACATTTTTTTAAATTATTAAATTAAATAATATTTATTATTTAATTGGCATATCTTAATCTTAACAGGAAAACAAAAATTAAATAAACAATTTATTTAAGGCATTTTATGCAAAATATTTACTTTAAAGTCATAAATAATTATTGGCTTATAATATATATAAATTAAGCAGCCATAAAACCTAAAACCAAGTCTCCTTTTCTTAGTATGATTTCTTATTATACATTTTCTTCAAGTGCGGATGATATTTCTCTGTTTGTATGCCCTTCGTAGCCTTTTGTTCGCTCAAGCGAAATTTGTTATTTATTTTATTAGCATAAGCATAAAAATTTCTGCTTGATTTGTAATGCTGATTTGCTCGGTCGGTCTCCCATTTCCCATTCCGCATTTCCCACTCGCATTTCGCATTTCGCATGCTTATCCTTCGGGCCACATTTCCTTGGCCAACAGCTGGCCATCGCACAAACACCGGCCCATATCCTCGTATATTTACATATGTAGATGCGGCCATTGGTATATATGTGCTTCGTACGTATATATGGCCAAAACATACATAGAGGATGTTTGTTTTTGCCGGCCGGAATGTTTGCCAGCTGCTGCTGTACAAATTTTGCGTGTGAATTTAGTTTGCCTTCGGTTCTGCTTTGGCCCCGTATTATGCTGATTTCGAGTAATTTGCATTAAATTATCAAGATGCGTCCTGGGCCATTCAGGCGAAAATATGCACAAAGCAAAGGATTCCCCGAGGCCTAGTCCAGCTGTGCGACTCTGGGATTTTCATATATATTACATTGAATGCGAGCTCTTAATTAAAAACAATACCGCACACCTAACCATTCGAAGGATGCCATAAACTAATTGCACTCGGCCATTGTAAAAGCAATCAGCACGAAACTATCCGCAAATATTTATTCAAATGCATTATCAATGCCAACAATCGGGGTCTTTTGGGCACTGACCTTACACTCAATCTGGGATTTTTTTTATCGGGAGCAAACCGGGCAAAGCTTTTAAACAATCAACTGAAACGAACTCGACTGGAATCTGAACGTTCGCTAAAGGGGGCAAAAAATACACGGAATGCCTGCATAAATACAGAAATCGTTCGCTCACTCGCTCGTTGCCAGCCACGTTCATCAATAGTAATAATAATAACAATGGCAATAAAACATTTTCGCCAGACGAAATACCCTAACAACAGCGTAGCGTAATCTATGGACTTTTTTTCCCCCGAACTCTGGTTTGTTTCTCTTCTGTTTTTAATATTTTCGGTAGGTCGGAAGGCTTTTCGCAACTGGCGAAACTGATAAAAATCGAAATCGTCTATACAATGTTGCATGTCTGCCTGTCGGCCTGCCAGCCTGTTGTTCCTATTTCAACCCAATCCCCCGTCCGAGTTCCCATTCCCATTTGCCATTCCCAATCCCATGTCCACAGAGAAAAAATTAGTCGTATATGATGATGGATGGCGATGGTAATTGACGGTGGCTTTAGTTATTTTTAAAATTATTTAAAAACATTTTCGAGCCATTGCTTATTTATATAAATGAAACTCCTGCAAACCCTAAATGTAGTTATTTTAATTTAGCAAATTAATCAAGCTGCCCCTAGGTTCTTTCTGCAAGTTATTCTTCATAAAAGTGTTCACAACATTTTAAAATAAAATTATCCTTTAAATAATTGCTGTGTTTCTGCCTGTGCAGTCCTATTCCAGCTAGGTTTTTCGGCTTCGGGCTATACTTACTTATCCCTGCCGGTGGTGAGTGCATTATTCGCCTGCAGCGGCTTGCCATTGTGCAGCCAGTCGATGGCATCGATCGCTGAACCCGTTGTCGTACAATTGAAATTTGCCGTTCCGCCCGAATTGACAATTTGAACTTGCGGCAATATATGCACGGACACATACGAATTGACACTGAGGCGTATTTCGATACGCTGTTCCCCGAACTGATTCGATGCCTGGCAAATCTGCAACGAGAGTGCGGGCAGTTAGAGCCAGTTGTTAGTCTTTTTTCATGCTTAAATTTCCCAAGGCTCCGGGCAATACAGTCGAACTTGGAAATGAAACTTTTAGGTTTATCCCAAGTATTTTCATGGAAAAAAAGGAACATTTCAGGACTCTATGAGACGAATTTTAAAAATTAAAGACCAGCAGCAATTAAACTGTCTCTCTAATCACAGGTATGTTTTCAAAACTTTACAGACTACAAATTCGATATCAAATTGGTCTACATTTAAAAGAATCCATCCCATCCAAGCTCGACTGTACAGGGCTCCAGGGCAGTGCATATATCCAGATATACGGATTGCCGGCGGTTGGCTGTTTGACGCTTACTTACCCACTTGCCCGCATCGCGTTCGTCAGCATTTTTGATGAGCAGCAGTGTGCGCGAAAGTATCACTCGCTGTGACGAGGGTATTGGATAGAGGGCCGCCGAGTCGGAAACGCGATACCAGCTATAAATCAGAGAGCACACACAGATACAGGCATATATAAGGCAGGGTTCGTTGGCAGTTGGCAGTGCTTTCGGTTGAAGGCACAAACTCTTTATTGATTTACATTTTTGTTTGCAGAAACCAGAGGCTGCATCAGTTACGAAATCCCAAGCAAAATACAGTCTTTGCCTAACTTTTACTATCAGGATATCTCAGGAATATGTAGTAGAAAATTGAGTTTAATTTATACAACTCAAATCCCTTCAATATTCTGCTCAAGCAGTATTATTCCCGAAAACAAAAATTATAAACTTTTATTAAGTTTCAATCTCAATAACCAGTATGTATTTCACAAAAATATTACTCATACGCAGTGTTATACGCAAAACTTTTCCCTTATTGATTCAAACTTTGGTTAACTTTTCAGCAAACAAAAACTAGAAACTCAATCAATTGCAGAATCACACACGAAATCAATAAATGCCAGTTAGCGTATTTTGTTATTCCAGCCATGCTTAAACTTGTGCTGAAAACAAAATTATCGCCTTTCCTTAGCATTTATTGTAATCAGTTTGGGGAAATTCCCTCCCTAAGTGAAATATTTCCCAGACACTTTGCCCGTCTGGCCCCAACGTTTATGTTTTCCCACCGAGAACTTTTGCTCTCTCTGCATGTTTGTCTTGTGTTTTTGTTTTTCCAGCTGTCTGCGTCCTTGTCGCGAATATGTCCCTGTATATATGTAAATATATATAGGAGTTTATGTGAGTGGGTGGCTAAGTGAGGGGCGCTTCAAGTGTTTAGAACTGCATGAAATTTTAATAAGCTTCGCTAAGTGAAACAGACTGTTAAATTGTGCTACCCTATGGAGGAGCATCACCATGTTTACTGTTTTTATTTTGCTAATTATCTGTGAAGGCCTCCCGTCATGGGGTTACTTGATATGTGTTATTGGCCCAACTTTCTCGGTCCGAAATGGCTTTTTATTGTTTGGCTTTTGTAAGCCGATCCGTTTTCAGTGGGTAAACAAGATGATTAAGTTGTGTGTGTTGGGTGTGCAGATTGGCTTTTTGACCCCTATTAGTTTGTTTTTCCGCCGCCAGATACCCCATTGCTATTAGCACATGGCCACGGCGGCTCCTCCGTGGAGTCACCTAATTAGCACTAAAACAGCAGTCCCTAATATGCAATAAAGCCAGCCTCCCCAGGCAAACATTCGAATGCACTTAAGGGCTGTCTATAATCTCCGACCCGGAAGCTCGTGATGTTATTTTATTGCCAGCTGCGTAGATACTTAGATACAGATACGGGCTGGCTACGCCTGCTCGCCCCCGGCACTCGGTTAACTCACGTAAATATGGGGAAGGGATTGCCCTGGATGTTGCAGGGCAGATGAACATCGTTGCCGCGCTCCACGTGAATCTCCATGACTGGTTTTTGGGTGGTTCGAGGGGCCAGATTCTTGCTCAGTTCTTAAGTGAAAATATGTAGTAGGAAAAGTGGGTAAATGGAAAAACATTTTTAATCAATTGTGCAAAGCTGAATGTAATATAATATATATTAAAAGGAAAAAACAAAAAATATTACAAACTTGGTGATAATTCAATTTTGAAATACACTAAATCCATAAAACTTCTCTTGGTTTTTCTTGAGCTTACCTTTAACCTGCAGCATCACCGCATCGCTCCGCTGCCGCTCCCCGTTGAGCGTATTGGTCACCAGGCAACTAAACTTCATCAGTCCATCCTCGGCGCGCACGGAGCGCACATACAGATCCCCGGAGGCTGCCAGGACCACATAGCGACCCGCTGTTGGGAAAATCATAAACTCAGGTCACATAGATGACAATTGCAGAGCAAGAGGAAATCAAAGCGCGCCAGAGAGCCCGGCCCACGCTGCGTATACGCAACGTTTTCCAATAAATGTCATCCGCCCCGTTGCCGCACCCACACGTCCGCCGGTTGGAGCTGAGCTGCAGAAAAACTGCAACTTCATTGCTCTTCAAGCAACAAAAATGAATCGTGTGCACATAAATTTCAGCAGCCGATAAACTCTCCTCCGCCGCCCGCCCCTTTGTTCGCGTCCTCGTGCGTGGATCTGTTAAAATGTGGCAACACTCACCGACATCCGACAGATCCGGCAGCAGTATCTCCTCGCCGCGATGCCAACTGGCCACGCGCACATAGGGCCGCACATACTCCGGGATGGCGCACTTAATCAACGCCGAATTTCCCAAATAGACTTCGGTGTTTTCCACGTGCACATGGAATTGACGACGCACCACTAAAAGGGCGAATGGCCAACAGGAAAATCGAGAAAACGTAAAAGAAGAAAACGAAACAAGAGTAGTAACAGAATTCGGGGAAAAAGTGTCAGTGGTACACGAATGAGGGGAATATAATAGTACAGGGAACTTAGATTATTTAAATATATAAATACAAAGGAATACAACAATATTTAAGGCTTAATCTACTAGGCTTCATAACACAATTCCTTATGATTAGTGATGAAAATTAATCTAAACTTAGCTTCGTCTTAACTGAAAAATACTGTACATATTGCTCATTAAAGATATATTCACAGCAAAGAGGTAACCCTATTCTATTGACCGCCGCTGTGCCTACTGGGGGTCCTCGGATTCAGGGAGGAATATAGGAAAAGTCAACAAACGGGGCTGTCTGCCCCCTGGCGCAAACTGCGCATACAGATGAGCGCATAAAACGCTTTCGGGCAAAAGAATCGCAGCCCGCTGGAGCTGGCATCCGATGGCGACACTGTCGACAGGGAACAACACCGAGCGGCCCAATAAACGAAACACAATGCGGAATGGCTGGCGTTTAAATGAATGAAATTGCTCGAAATTACATGCAAAACGGAAGTTGAAGAGCGGCCAAAATACTCGAAGGAAGAAGTACCACAGAACAGGAGCATGGATGCCGGGGAGGTAGATGGGTAGTGACAGGACTGATGCACATGGAAAATGCAAAGTGTAAATATTGAATGAGATTTTAAGCGACTATCATGCAACGTTGGTTTTTCCTCGTTCTGAAAGGAGGCAAGCTGTTGTTGGGGGGTACTGTGACTGTGTGTTTGCTTAAGGCCCGGGCTCTGCAAATACAGCCGACGTGCCCCGTTTTCGAGGTCAAGCATTAAGGGGCCTGAGCAAACTGGGAGAGTGCATAAAATAATTAACTTAATTTCAGTGCCCCAAGCTAGCTGCAGCCGCGCCAAGTTGGTTGATGCATCGATCGCACAGTTCAAGCCCATGAGCTGGCAGGAAGCTCACAGGATATTAATGTTATATGAAGTGGAATAGAAGGACGAAAAGTAAGAAAAAGTGGCGCACAGGTGACATCCCAGGGGCTGCCTGCAAGCGGAATCGTAAAGAATGCCAGCACAGCGAACGTGAGCAGCTTCAAAATGTTGTCAACATAATGCGGCCCTATCTCTTCTTGCTAACAGTGGTGCCAACTGGGAGAGTTTCGTTGTAAATCTGGGAGTATATGTTGTAAATTCCATTTTAGAATTTATAGGAAACCAAGGAATTTTTATACAACTAATAGTCTAAATAATGTGTTAAAGAATTAGTTGAATGGCAAATGGTGAACCATTTAATTTAATATAAAATCAAGGGGATTTCTTATATACTGAAAATAGTAAGGTAATTACAGCTCCTTAATTGAATTACTCAAATTGTATATTACTTTTAGAAGTATATTTAGTTGCCTCTATTTATTTGTCATTGCAAGTTGGCAACACTTCCTTCTTCGCCGCGAGCACTGTTAATGGGAGCAGCGCCTTCCACGCTCGGCTACTTTGACTACTCACACTCGCAGCAGGAGCACTCGTAGTCGTACTCGTCCATAGTACATTACACTCACCTGCCTGCACCTGAACGTTCCTGCTGAGGATGGTGCCCGCCTCGTTGCTCGCCCGGCATCTGTAGGTGGCCTCGTGCACATCCGTGCGATAATATTGCGCCAAAAACGGCGGAAAGTGCAG
This sequence comes from Drosophila nikananu, assembly GCA_008042635.1. Classification (NCBI taxonomy): domain Eukaryota; kingdom Metazoa; phylum Arthropoda; class Insecta; order Diptera; family Drosophilidae; genus Drosophila; species Drosophila nikananu. Next base: position 5,985 of record VNJV01016215.1, on the reverse strand, counting down.
GGTGCCGTTGCCAGATATTTTCCTGAAAAGCACAAAAGCGAACGGCAAAATGCAATATTTTAGTGGCCACATTCTTTTCTTAGGTCTCACCTCCCTACATATTTATTTATTTATTTGCATTTGGGGGATGGCTGAACGTGGCGCACACAAAAATTTGCTCCACAAAAGCGACAGCAAAGTGGCTGCCATTTGCTGGCGAGTATTTTTATAGCAGCAAGTACATGGGGCGCAAAGTGTGAATTTACATAAAAATGCAATAAGCTTAATGCCGTGTGGATGCATGTGGAACGCAAATGATGCGCAATGGCCTAAGCTCCTCTGCAGTTTCAGTTGCAATGTCGGCAAAGTCCTTTCTTAATATAAAATATCAAAGACGATCCCCAACACAGAATTATATACCTACCTATAGTATATTCAATCAATGACTTAATCTCTGAATTAATGCTTAATGTCATACTAAAGTTAAATTGTTTTGAATTTTTCAAGCAATTGTTCTGTAGCTATCTAGCTGCCTTTGGTCTATGGCTTGTTCTTCAATACCCGACATGAGTTGCTAAATCAAACCGAAACTTAAAGCCTCCCGCTGGAATATACTTCATTTGATTAGCTCTGTGGCTCGGCAGCAGCCCGAAACCCATCAGCCTTCCATCACATAAGTCATGCAGGCCGCCGGAGCAGCTCCAGTCCTCAGCCACTATCCAACCTCTGCTCTCGACTCCTCCGCACTCCAGTGGCAGCTGCAGTTTGCCAGTGCAGTTGCAGTCTCGTGTCCGCTAATCATCTCAACTGCAGCTGCAGTTTGGGCTAACAAGCTATGACGACAGCGATGGGAGCACTCAGAAAAATATGGAGTCAATAGTAGGGCAGCAAAAATCTAAAAACTTTCAATAATGCGGAGTTATATAGACTTTTTCCCTTGGCAACTCTTTGACTTCTGAATAACTTTCTTATATCAAAAGTGGTTAAAAAAAAATCACACAAACACCTATCAGAAGCTGTCAATCTTTTGTTGCAGTGCATCTACTAGATGGGACTTTGGCTTGACTTCTCCTGATGTGGCGCACTGAATGCTGATGCCTGGGACAACAAGCGCCGGGCAGCATATACCGAAAAAGGGAAAACTTCATCAAGCGCTGTTTTCAAAAATGTTTAAGTGCCAGCAATTTGTTTACGTCTATTGCGTTCGCCAGGGGGCACAGGGCAAAAAAGAGAGAGCTGACTGACTCCGGATTCTGTGCTCGCTGTCCGCTGTCCCCTGTCCGGATCCTGTCCGTTTGTCCGCCAGTTTTTGCTGCAGATAAGTACACGTCCTATATAGTCGTCACTTGAACTCAACTATGCTCTTTAGTAGCTTAAAATAAATTTTGTTTCATTTCTATGCAGTAGCAGGGCCGTCGCAACCGGATTTTCTGTACATTTTTTTTCGGCCCTGTCAGGCTGACAGTCGTCGACGTATATGCACATGGAATCCTCGGGCTTATGGACGTGTGTGTGTGCGGGATCACGTATTTGAAATGACATTTCATTTTGCGAAACATAAAAATTCTTTTAGTAAATTTGTTGCCATATATATGGGGAGTTGTGCCGTGAGTCTATACATTTTTATGCCCGTATTTATTTTCGGGTCGTGCCGCCACAGGAAGTGCGCTATTTTTACGATTTATCTGCTTTATTTGTTTGTTCTTACTGTCACTGCACTTGCAGCTCATATTTGTTTGTTATTTTTTATCGGAGTTATATAATAATCCGTTTAATAATCAGTTTAAGAGACGGGACGCTCTAAACCAAATAAAGCGTTAGTCAATAAAAGGTACGCCGGCAAAGTGAGTTAATTGTGTCGAGTAACTAAGACTAATGGATGTCAGCAAAATAACCGCAAATTAAAGTCCTATTTGCCCGAGGCACTAATGTACACTCGTCTTGATTAATGCCTCACGTGTGTGAGCTTCCTGCATTCAACTTGTCATCCGGCAAAGGATGCGTTTTTTAATATGTTAAATGCTCTCGCACACAACTCACTAACAGACGAAATAGATAGAAAACGTTACTGGGGAGTGTCAACAGCTGTGGATGAAAAAGTATAACCAAGCAGTGTGCCCTCGCTAAAGGAATAATCTATGAAAAATTGAAATAAAACTATAAGTCCCATTTATTTTATTTCTATAAGATTTGTTTTCTTGTTCATATCAAAAATTACCCGCTTCTTGTGCTATTTCTGCATCCCCTGCTGTCTGTGTATAGGAACTGCTGTCTCTGCAACTTGGTTGCATTACTTTTGTGTAATTTCTTTGGCCTTTTCAGGCAACAAACAAAAAGCGCATCTTTTGTCTGCCTCCCCCGCAGTGTTGTTGTTGCTTCTGCTGCTGCCAGCCAAGCATTTCCATTGAAATTTGTGGCCACAAAGACGAGAGGGGGCGGTAGGACGGGGAAATGGGAAAATGGAAATGGGGTGGCGTTCTTCTGTTAACATTGATTTCACAGCATTCCTCACCGAACTCTTTTCGCGCCCCGTCAATTGAGACGAAGCTGTGTGTCGGGGAATAACTTTAATGCCGCTGGCAAAAACTGAAGCCACAGCAATGTGACTTCCGAAACCGCCGACAGGAAGCCAAACGACACATACTTATGGCCACAACTCTCAACACTTTATGTACACTTGGAAATATTCAAATGGAAAATAGGGAGTCTATTAACTAAGGAACAAAATGTTTTCAAGTATTTTCTATTATATTTGTTCAACACTTTAATTAGGAAACTCATATGAAACTTTTAAAGAAAACAGAACTTGCCTACTGAAACACATTAAATTAATATCTCCAGAAAACAAGTAACCCCTCCCAAGGTTTCTAAAGCATACAAATTATATTAGTTATTATTTTTGCCCAGTGCAACAACCACATCCGCTTATTATAACACAAGCTCATTGCCGTCGGAATGGAGGTACACCGCAGGATTGCAAAAGTGCTGGGACTTACCTGAGGCCCGGCACCTGGGTGGCCAGCGATCCGTCGCGCAGCACCCAGGACACGAGGGGCGGCGGACTGCCGTGGGCGGTGCAGGTCACCTGGGCGCCGGTATCGTTGCCGAAGAGCAGGCGCGGTGAGGGCTCCAGCAGGAATGTGGGCACCCGTAAGCCGCTTGTGGCCAGGAGGGGGGTCGGCAGGCCCGCCAGCAGCAGCAGCAGCAACGCTTCCAAAAGCAGCGCTGCAAAGGGGCAGAATAGAGAGGGTGCCGTGCGGCAGGTTAATTACCAACATTGTCGCTATGTAGTTTGTTTAAAACTTTAATGCCGCCACAGCTGCCGGCAGTCAGTCTGTGTGTTTGCGTATGTTTCGAGGACCTCGAGTGCAACTCATAAATGCGGTTAATTTGGATTCGCCAGCGAGCGCGCTTGTTTTGGTTTCAGTTTCGGATTCAGTTCGCGATTCGCAGTCGCATTTGGGCTGCACTTGACTGCCGAGCCCGACCACTTAAATGGCGGATTAGAGGCTGCAGGTTGTTGCAGCATCTCTTTTGGTACATGGATAAATATGTGTATATATGTTCAGCCAGCAGTGTGTGCTGTTTGTGCTGCCAGAACTTGCAGCAGCTGGAGCAAGCAACAATAATAATAATAATAACGACATCATGTCGGATATATACCTACGACTAGAAGGTACCCAAAAATGTTTATATTAAGAATATATAAATACAAACTCAATATTTGCTATACATATATACAAAATTAATAGGTGTAAAAGTTTAACAAAGTTGCCATTAAGAAACTAACAATAAATTTCATATGGCAATGAAGCCAAACTAGGTCTTGGATACTTAAATTATATTTACAGAATATAAATATATGAAATTAAATATTTATGATGTATTTGCTAATAATCAACACACTTTAAAGATCATTTATATAAAAAAAGGAACAACTTTAAAAATAAATACAGTCCTTCACGGTCAAAGTCCATAGTAGGTATTATTTATTCTTAAATAAATATTAAATTGTCAGCATATGTTTATAAATAAGAGAAAAATATATATCATTTAATCTTTCCTATCTAACATTAAACTATATTATTACATAAGATCCTGCTTTCTAACACTTTATTTTAAAGACTTCGTTAACAAATATTCCTTAAAAACAAAGAACCAGGTATTCCTGCTTTGAAACTCACCTTTGGGCATGTCTAGACAAGAAAGCTCTAATAAACTCATTTTGTTGCATGAAAATTCAACGTGTGGCCTGCTGGAAATTAAATTTAGTTTCGTTTATTTTTCCGGCTTCGTGTATCCAGCTTGTTTATTTTTCCAATATGAATATATATACATATACGTATATGATGCAACTCCTTCTGTGTTCCTTTTTCGATGTTTGGCTTTTGTCTAAGCCTCCCTTGCAGTTTGTTGCTATTTGGAAATTTTCAGTCGTTTCAGTTGTTGTTCAGCCACCTGAAATCCATGGAAAAGGGAAAACAGCAGTTTAATATACATATGCATTATGAAAATGTTTTCCTTTTCATTGTTTGCCTGCCAAAAATGTAAAACTGTGCATTTTCAAAAGCCAAATAAGTTAGTTTAGCAATTATACGATGGGGAAGTCGGAAAGGGAAAAGTTTAGTTAAAATAAATACGCTTAAATAAGTTGTTTATAATATTTCTCCTTTGTTTGGTTTTGAAAAGTTGCTAATTCAATGAGCGTAAATGATGAGATAAATAATGCGAATAAAGGATACTGGGATTTAATACTTAAAGTGAAACCTTGTTATAGACTTTGAGGTGTAAGTTCAGCTTAGTTCAACATTTTCAGATTTATAAGACTGAAAATTCCGCTTTCATTTCAATATTTGCATGTCAAGTTCAAATCATTTTCGATGTAGAGGTTATGGGCTTTCCAGCGATTCACATTTGGAGCTGAGCAAACAATCCATGCGAGAATTACAACAATACGGGACAGAATACTGAATACCGAGTACACAAAGTGCTATATAAATATGCCAAAACTCGACAACACACGCCGACAGAGGCGAGAAATCAACATGAATCCTCCGCACCGGGAGGTTTCTATGCCAGGACTTCCCCCGAAACAGAAACACAGACGGAGAGACACATCCTATCCCATTCCGAGCTGGAACTCACAGAAACCGAGAGCAATCCGGCGTTTGCATTGCTGTAGAGCCCTTGGTAAATACATTTAACGAGTATTTATGAGCGAGCATACGAAATGAATGACTTTTGCCATCATTAAATTTTATTTGGAATTGCTCGGGCCAAGTTTCCCCACACACGAGCGCACCGACTACAATGAGGAAGACATAAACATGTTTTGAGGTCGAGAAGCAGGAGTTCAACAGTCGGGGACCGAAAAAAATAATAAAAAACGAAGCTCAGCAGAATCCTTTCCCGCCCATCTGGATTTTCTCGTTGCCTTAGACAGTCGGGCACTTAGCTTAGCGACTAAATAAACATCATCATGACACCCATTACCCACAATCGACAGGCGCTGGATCGTACACGGAGAGGAAAGAATATTGATTTCTGAAAAAACCTAGTTTAATTTAAATTTAAATTTACAAAATTATTATTATAGGAAAATGTAACTTAAAATAAATACTTAAGTATAGCTTTATGAAAACCAATTGATGCCAATTTATAAATATTTCACTAATATTCAAGACTTTCTAAGTAAAAAACTCTGCAATCAATGTCTATAAATTTTATTTTAAAAATAAAGTGTTTTCTTTTTCTCTGTGCTTTTGACACTTCTGTGGGCGAAGGACTATCGAGGGGCGGGAATGAGGACGCTGAGGGTCACACAGAAGGGTTCCTTTTAATGTTTGCAACTTGACACCTTTTCAGCCGACACATATGGGCGGAGGCAGCCGGCGCTGTTTGCATTTAATTGAGAATTTAAAATGATTTGTTTATTTTAGCAGCGTCTTTTGTTGAGCGATTTGCCACGAGCAATTCGTTTCTTTGCTCAGCACTTGGACGACGGCG
>VNJV01016212.1:0-10922 GCA_008042635.1 Drosophila nikananu | reverse complement strand
CCAAAAAACCACTGAAAAGGTTCGCTATTTTTGAGCCAAAGCTATTCCCATTTTTATAAAAAAAATTAAAGGGATTACATCGTCAAAATTGTCAAAAATTGACCAAAAAATATAAATCGAGATTTAAATGCAGAAACGTTCTCCATTAAAAACCAAGAAGAAAAAACCAAACCAGACTGAAATCGGTTGAGTTTAAGCCAAGTTACGACCAAAAAACCACTGAAAAGGTCTGCTATTTTTGAGCCAAAGCTATACCCATTTTTATAAAAAAAATGAAAGGGGTTACATCGTCAAAATTGTCAAAAATTGACCAAATAATATAAATCGAGATTTAAATGCAGAAACGTTCTCCATTAAAAACCAAGAAGAAAAAACCAAACCAGACTGAAATCGGTTGAGTTTAAGCCAAGTTACGACCAAAAAATTACTGAAAAGGTTCATAGAAAATTCAATTAAAGAGGCCACCATCGTTTATAAAGGGGAATTCCCTCGTTTATTCCTTATTCATTTCCTTTCCTGTCAATATTCTGACGACTTTAAACTTTTATAAAAGTAGCTTGTTATAGCACCTTAACCAGCTGAATTTAATGCGTCACTTTTCCGGGAAGTTGCCAATAAAAATGCAAGACAAGGGACGACCTCGAAGAGCCCACTAGCGATGCAGCGGGCACCAACGGCCCGCGCATTTTCTCTCTTATTGTAACCCTGGCCAGGCGAATTTATGATCTCATCTTTTAAATGTTCCAGCTCTAGGTCCGCCTGTGCTGATATTTTATGACCCGAGTTCGGTGAAAACCCCAAGCCTGGCCATGTGGCTGATAAGTCGTTCAGGAAGCGCAGCACGTTATAAAAAATTCAATTATAAGGTTTTTGCAAGAGTTTGGACTGTGCTTATACCTGGACGCGACATTGTTTATGTTATTTTTTAATACGATTAAAATATATGTGGTTAATGTAAACACAAAAAAGCAATAGCTAAAAATTAATTAAATTGACTTTTATAAAAGCTTGCAACAACCACATTTTGTATATTATTTGCAACATTTTCCTCTGTGTAGCTTTTCCTTATCTTATCTTTTTCATAGTCGATTTAGAGATTAGGTTCGCTCTTAGGCGGAAACAGAACAATTGCAAACCGCAGTCGAATAAGTCAAGTTATTCAATCGAAACACAATGGTAGAGAAATCGCGTATTGAATTGGAAAAACCTAAATTAGTTAGTAATTTAAATGTGTATTGTTTATACGCAATTTTTAAAGAGATCAAAAAGAATTGTGAGCTTAGTACAAATAAAGACCGATACAGAGATCTAATCCACTTTGCGATTTCCAATGATTACATTCGTGCGGTATTTCTGGACTGGAGTGTCAACATGTGGGAGATACTGGAAGTCCGGACAGCCTGCCTCGTGGCCTATGAATTTTTGGGTCTGAACTTGGCCGAAATTTACGAGAAAACTAAGACGTACACGGAATCGGAGAAGCAGAAGTTCTGGGACCTTTTATGTACCTCCCTCACGGAAAATGAAACTTTAAGGTGTTGCTTTCTCAATTACCTTACGACTTCATATTACCCCGAACATATGGAGACACACCAACGGATTACAGATATTCTAAAGAAAAAACAAAACCTAAGGAAATTATGCATTCAAATGCCAAGTAATGATAAGTGGTCTAATTTGATTCGTTCAAACTATAATTATTTATATTTTGCACAGCATACTCGCCAGGAAACCTAGAAAATTTTCGTAACTTGCACTCCCTTGAGCTGACTTCTCCCATGGATGCCGAAGCACTGGTTGCCTGTGTAAAATCAAACCCAAGTCTGAGAGAGCTTTCGCTTCTTAGCACTGAAATACACGGCAGATTAGCCGATATAGCACCCTTCTGCAAAAATATACGAATATTGAATATTCAAATGAAGCCACACTCGAATGCCATTGAGTACGCGCCGTTTACCCAGCTACCAGAATTGAGCCATTTGGGATTAGGTGGAAACATAGAGACGGGTTCGGTGGGTGCTCTCTTTAAATCAATGGCAGAGAATGGTTCCAGGAATTTAAGAACGCTGCTAGTTGATCAACCACTGGAATCGGAAGTCGAAGAACTATGTAAGGTTCAGCATCTTCAAGAAATAGTTTGCGAACTAAGGGAACCACCATGGGACCTTAGTCCAAAGCATTCATGGCAATGGCCGGTTATTTGTGCTCGGGACTTGGGTATGAACTCGAAAAATTACGAAAAGGACTATATAATCGTTGACATTCTCACGAGTAGCGGCGTACTAGGACTAAGTTCAGAAGATATGATATTCATAAGAAAAATACAGTTACGTCTGAATAGTTGGTGTCAACGCCGCAGGCGGCACTCAAATTCCGCGCCCATGTGGTTTGAAATAAACGATAATGAAAAGACAATAGAAAATCTAAGGATCCAGGATACAAGTTATTACAAGAACATTACCAAAATAGCCTCATTTGCATTGCTTAAAGCCGTGGAAAATCAATGGCCAACTCATGCCCGAAATATAAACCTCTTGGCTGGAATTAGGGACTTAAAAGAGCTCAGGGTTAAGGTAACGCTGAATATAGAAAGAGAATTAAAGCGATTGAAAGAATTTGACCTCAGTTGCCATGTGGAAGAGTTTGAAAAAGAAATTCCTATCGACTCTGACACCCTAGAGATCATATATCTCGCCTTCTTGACATATCTGTCGGACACCTTGGCCAGGTCAAAATATACGAGGATAAGGAGTGGCCTTGCGCTAAGCAACTTTGCTATGGAAATCAACTTCGATATTCGCCCTTAGTTCATGATTATTTATATATTATAAAGAGATTATAATGTAATTAGTAATAAAATTGACCAGACAAGAAGCTTATTTCGGGAAGCCAAAATTCGTTGTTCGTTTTATTTGGTTAATAAATCTAAAACTTTTAATATTTTCAAATTACATTAAAGTTTAAATTTAGCTTTTAATTTTGATAAAGAAATGTTCCATGGGCTCGTCACTGCGTTGCAAGCTTTTTATTTAAATTATAATGCTCTTCCAGGGTGTACAAATTTTCAGTTTAGCGCCGTTTCCTTATATTTAATAGGCATTGCTTTTATTTCATTCATCAATTGGCGTAGATCAGTTCCATTGATTCTCGCCAAACTGGTTCCCCAGCCAATTGCCGGCGAGTACGTATATCTTATCGGGGCAACAATAGCGGCAGATTACTCATAACATTTTATTATATTTATTCCGACGTGGCCTTAGGTTTGCGTTCGCCCAGAAAGTGGAATTACATTCAGTTTAGCTTCGAAAGTATCGGCGGCAATGGGTGCCACAAGCATAGCAGAGCTCTTCGACGATTGTCTCTATAATATACTCGATTTGCTAGCCACTGAAGATCGCATTAGTTTCGCTCAAGTGAGCCAGCGATTTCGTCAGGTTTTTATCAATCAGTGCGGTGGTAAGTACCGCGATTTTACAATTGACGAAAACAGCCCACGACTGGAGTTGGTACAATTGTGCATTTGTCGCGATACTGTGGAGGTTTTGACCATCAATCTGGACCACTTTGATACGGGAAAATGCATGGGAACGAAATGCATTGCACCTGTGGAATGTTATGGCATCCTGTGCCATACTTTGTCTGGCATGAACCAGTTGAAGCACCTGGTGGTGAAGCAGCTAAAGTTTTACATCGCACCCATTGACACGCCCTTCGATCAAGTTCTGGCCGCCGTTAGGCACTTGCCTGAGCTGAAGCGACTGGAGTTTCAAGCCACTCAGGGTAAGCTGTACACAAGACAAACCTAACAGAAACATAAACTTATTTCCGGTAACCCTTGCAGACTTCAGCGTGGATCGTCTGCATCTGCTGCAGAGTCTGGACACCCTTCAGCTTCTCATACCGAAGGTTCCCTCAGTTTGCCTGGTGAAATGCTTCAAGGCCAATGGCAGTCTTCGCAATCTTCACCTGGGCTATGCCTGCTGCCAGAAGAATCTCATAGATACTATTGTGATGCACTGCAGGAACCTGGAGATTCTCAAGTTCGGCATGACAGGGGAGTCCATGGACTACAAGCCACTGGCTAAGCTTCCCAGGCTACGAGAGCTCTCTCACTTTGGAATCCGTCGTAGTGGCTCCTTTGAGCCCCTCCTCTCGGCATTGGCAGCCAAATCTCAACTGACGCATCTTTCCATCGACGGAGGAAGCCTTACCCACGAGGAGGCCTACCATTTGGTCCGCATCCAGAGCCTGAGACACCTCACTTGCTTCTGCGCCAGCATCGAGTGTGTCGAAATGCTGAGCCGACTCAGACACCTGGAGGAGCTTTGTCTTTGGATGTCCCGTCCCTTGGATATTTCCCAAAGCCTGCTCACAATAATTGCAAACTGCAAAGGGCTTAAGCATCTTCGACTGGCCGTCGGTAATGTGCACAAAAATTTCCTCAACGATGCAATAGACTTGTTAAGAATGGAGGGGAACCTAGGTCAGCAGCCTCCCCTCAAACTGGAAATACCAGCTGGCAGTCAGAAGCAGGAAATATCCCATGAGGTTGGTGATATTTGCAAAATCTAGGGAACACTCTATTAACTTGTTGTTTATTTTCAGAACATTTCCATCCAAAGAGACCGTATCAAATGGGGCTCAGCTCCTTGACTTGAATTACGTTTTAGAAGATCTCTCACATTATAATAACTTTAAAAAGCGCTAAAAGCACTTGAAACTGAGCATGTATTTTAAGGATGAATTACGTTGCTAGCTGGATACCCGGCTAGGCTCAAACTTCTATCTAATCAACTTGAGAATTCGCTTTGCTGCCGCTCAAAGAACTTTAAAGTGTGTCGCAAATTTCGCATACTCAAGTGCCAAAGCGGGAACATGATATGAGTAACTCAAAAATAGTTGTGCAACTTGTGTTCGCCTTCTGGGAGAATGATGAAAAATGCACTTTGTAATTCTCGTTGCTCGTCAGTGTGTGCCACATGCAACGTCGCCCATCCGTCGCCCCGGCACTTATAAATGTCACATTAGAGTCCCATTCTCGGGGCGATGGAATGGGAGATGGGAGATGGGGGACAGGACTCTCCTGCTCGTTATACTGCGTACTCACAGTTGCTGTAATATGAATTTATATTCTTGTCACATTCACATTATTCGTGAGATTCCGTGTTTGGTGCACGGAGAGGGAGAGGTCCTTGGCAGCTGCTAAATAAAGTGGATTACCCTCAAGTCCATAATGAACCTGCTGGTGTTCTTATATACTCAATGTAATTATTTGGGGAGTTAAATATCAAAATTTGTATTTAGGTCACAAATTTAGAACAATATTTTACTTATAATTTCATTTTAAGTTAAAGATCAGCTTGGTTGACTCACTTTTCAACTTACACACAAGTTTTTCTTTGGTTTTTCATACTAGAAATGAGTAAAACTGTGCCTTTACACTGCATTTTGTATAAAGTTGAATAATTTAACTGTTGCTTTCCACAATTTCAGGGGAAATATCCATATTCCATGGGTTCGACCCTTTTTAAGCATTTAAAGCCGTAAATCTTCTGTGCCAAATAGATTAAAATACATTTTCGCATTTGTGTTTCTGGGTGTTCAGGATTTTTTATTTCACTTTGACTTCATTGAGAATTAAAGTCTGCTCCGTAGGGGATTTCAGGCGGCATCAGGAGTCGATGTCTGGCCGGCAATTTGTCAGCCGAACGATAAGCTGGCAGAGCGGAAGCGGCGACAGTGGGGCTCCTTGAAGCGCCCTAATGACCACCATTGCCGGGGTTTTCACTTTCACCCATATCCGGTATCCTGGGTCCGGTATCCTGGCGACGTTGCCGGTGATTGGCCCCGGCAAACGTATCCATACGACACTCCTTTGTGAGCTGTGCCACAATTCAATTGATTTCCAGCAACGAAAGCAATAAAACCGACGGGGAGAAAGCGCCGTTTAGATTTATATATTGTTTGCCTATATATGGCTTGGCCTATATATATACCAGCCATTGTGTCGTGGAGATTTATCATCGACAGCACTTGAGCGGACGCCTCGAGGCCATCAAATTTACACTTGAAGTGTCTCGGGCAAACGCTTTTCCTATTTTGTCACTCCTCGGGAAATGCTCCTTTAACTGCGGTCAGTTCATTGAACTGTAAAGTGTAAATCACAGTGGGACTGTAGCTGTGCGCCTTTTAAATTCCTAACGAATAATCAATTGATTGCCACAAGCAAACAAATCAATTACACGTATTTGATCAGAAAAATCTAGAAATTATGGTATTAATTATTTACACTTTATAGAACACCAAGCTTTGATGTTTAGTTAAAGCAGTTTTCTTTAGGGAAACTTCAACCTTATTTAAGGCTTACTTTACTTTCCCTACTTTAATGTACAAAGACTAAGGAGAATCCTGCCATTTCTCTGGCTCAAATGCAAATTACGTGGACTCGCGCAACCCCGAAAGTTATCCCACTTGCTGGCGCACCACAATGAAACAGAAAGATAACCATTTGGTTAGCATGGCAAAGTCATTTGCAACCCACCGGCGCGCAGTTGTTACCGTTCCGTTGCTCGTTTCTTCGTGGCAATCTCCCCGCCGCATTTTTGTGGCCCACATCCTTGCCTTGCAGCTGCAGCCACCGACCGCAGACCGACATGCCAATTGTGGCCAAGACGGCGCTCAACTTTGGCCGGGACTTTTGGGCGGGCCGAGAAGATGATAAAAAGCGCAGCGCCGAATGCCCCTCGAACACGGAAGCACGGACAAACTGAGTGTTAACCCATTTGGCTGGCAGTTGTTGTTCTTCTGCGGCTTGTTACATTTTTCAGTAGCCTCGGCTTTATGCCTGATTTTACGGGTCTCTTCCTCGTTCCCCCTGATTGCCCGCAATCATTTCACTTGAACATGGCACTTTACAGCCTTCCGGGGGCTGTAATATTGTAAGTCGAAGAATACATGTTTGTTTTATATAAATTTTAGATTTATAACGAAATAATATCTTTAAAATACATTTAAAACGAATTCAAATCACGAAAAGGGTAAAGAAAAATCAACCTTTCTTGCAATTAATTTATTTCATTGAAAGCATCTTTTATTATCCCGAAAGCTCTAGCCCAAATCTGTCGAGTGCCTTGCCTTTATATTAGGGACCTTATTTAATTACCATCGCACCCAAAGCGAATTCATAAACTTTCATGTGACTTCACGCCGCAGAGGACAATGGCAAACCCTTTGATCTCACCTGGCGACGACAAGCCAGCAAGGCACGAAATTATCGTTGCTTTTTATGGGCAGGGTTATGAAATGTTTTCAGAAGTATGTATATTCGTACATAAATATTCACACATATTCAAATTCTGGCGCAGAGCCAGTCCCTCCTCCCTGGGTGTGTGGTGTGGGGGGGCTTCATGCCTTTATGCCAGAAACCAATTTATTTGCCCATCCTCTTCCTGTTCCTGAGCAGTTCCTGCTGCTGATCCACCGGCTTCTTTCAATCGAGAGTGTAGGAGCCTTTAAAGTCAAATCATAAACAAGGGTATAATAGAATTTAACGTGAAGGCAGCTCGGGTTCTTGGACGAAGGTGGGAACAGTGATGCCAAGGGTATGGCTGGGACAAGGACTGGGACAGTACATTTGTTCTTGGTTTGAAATATAATTACTAGAATTAGATAAAAAGTAAAATAAATTTAACAAACTTAAATGTACTCTATTTCCCACTAAAATTGCATCAAACCAAAATTGATCTATTGCGTTGAAACCTCTTCTCCAATTTGCTGCCACCGTAATTGCAGTGGCCAGGCCGCAATCGGGATGGAAATCAGATCTCTCGTTGGGTTAACCACTCGATGCCGTGCGTTGTGGGTTATGTAGTGGGTGACCAGCAAACAAGTTTCGAATCCGGCTTTTGGCTGCGACAGGGACAGGGACAGGGCCAGGGACCCATTAATCAAACACCTGAATCGGAGCCTACCTGCCGGCCGCACTTTGGCAGTACTCAAAATTCAATTTCGCAGCCACGTCGGTGATGTGATGCATGCGGATGGCCAGGCACTCGGTTGGGATATTGCGGACACGCTGATGACCTCATTAGCTTCAAGTTGCGATTACTCGATCCGGACCCAACCTGACCCGACCCTGACTTGGCCATTTTCCGCTCAGCTGCAGGCTGCAGGCTGCAAGCCACACACTTTAGCCTACTTAACGACTTTGTTAGCCATAAATTCCGTTGGCCAACAATAAGGATATTGGATGTCAACGTCGTCGTGTCTTGGAGAATGTCCCCCACTGTAATTTCCAGTAAAATGAAACGGAATTTCCCCAACATCCCCATTGCCATCTTCTGGTGCCCTCGTCTCGTCTTTCTTTCTTTCTGCATTCCGGCATTCTGCAATTTTCATATTTTCCTCTCATTTCATTTGGATTGTGTGCACGTATTTTATTCACTTTGGCCCGTTGTTTCGCTTTCCATGCCGGACAGAGGGAAAACTGGTCAAAATGTGCGAAATTGTTGCTCAAATTGAGGATATAAAAATCCAATTCAAGGTCGGAACAAGCGCTTAAGCTTGAGAGTAAAGAAAGTTCGTAGAGAGAAAAACTTGAAATAAATCCAGTTAATATTATTATAATTTATTTTTGCATAAATCGAGCATAAAGTGTGACAAGATCTTATCACATATCGATTAAGGACAGCCAAAGGAGCCTCAATTTCCAGCATTAATCAAGACCCTTACAGCTTCCTGCCGGGCCTGTGTCCCCAATTCCAAAATATGCCCATCCGCACATGTAAATAAACCCGAAAACAGGGGAACAGGAACGATTTCATTGTTTGTTTACTTTTTATATCCTTGCAGGCGCAGCGCAGGATTTGCAGGAAAGTTCGTGTCGGGTCGTGTGTGGGTCCTGGGATGTGTATAGTTTATCGCCGGGACGGAAGGAAGCAGGACCCACAGCGGGAAATAAATTCAGACGGTAGCAGGAAATTATTTATATTATATTTTGTATGTGTATTGTTTTTTTACACATTTTATTTGATACATTTCGGTTGTGCTTTCGTTTTTTGTTTGCTCACCAAATATTTAATATGCATTTTAATCAAAATAAAAGAAGAGCCGCATGGACCTGGCCCACGGAACCAGAGGTGGCGATATTAAAATATACACAGAGGCCGGCCGAAAACCCAAATATAAATTATAATTTCCGCCGGAGGCCACAGGGCACAGCGTACAACACAACACATATCCTTCTGGGCGGCAGGCCGTGCGGGCAAATGACATAAAAAAGAATCCCGACAACATCTGCGTGAAGTGCGTTCAATTATTCGTCTTTTTTCCACTGCCCGCTGCTCCTTCTGGCCCCCAGATAAACTTCATCAAGTCAGCAAAAAGAAAAATATAACAAGATAAACAAAAACAGGGCAATTTGTTGTGCTCTCGTTTTTTGCTTTCAATTTTAAGGGAAATGTTATGGCCACTAAAGAAAAGTCGTCTGGACTTGGGACCTCGTGCTGCACTCCATTCCATATCCTAAAGCGGAATACAATTGTTACAAATGTTTGGCAGCTAGTCGTAGCAAAAAAAGAGCATTTAATTTCAAGGAAATGTAAGTTGGAAGTTTGAAGTGTGTCTACGTTTGGCTTTAGGAATTATTTGGAATAGAATTTTATTTAAATTTGCCTTAGTTAATTTGTAGGTAAGGTATGTATGACTGTTTGCTTTTCGATTCGCTCACCATTATTTTTATCAATTTACAATTTTGCATATTAACAATCAATCACCACCAAATTGGCATGTTATTAATTATATATATAATTATAATTATCTGGCTCGGAATCAGCAACCTTTAGATCTTCCTTTAGGCTTATAAATGAGTAAACAATTTAGTTGAGACAAAAATACTTTCAATTAAACACAATTAGCTCTCAGTAATATGACTTTTGAGGAAATAAATTTGCAATTAAAAACGCTTGCCAGAAATGATTTATTTGAGGTGAAAATTTGTTTACCGACATTTAATATAATAATATGACTAACCAATGAGCCAAAAACTTAATTTGTGACACTTAAAATTAAATTTTAATTGGTTTCGCAACCCAAAACCATAAATTGGCTTACATTCTACGCCCCATTTGATGATTACTGCCCAAAAGTCTGTAAAGGATACTTGAGCAAATATTGCTTACCGCACAAGCCAGCATAAAAACATAATTTCGGTTGCCCCTTTCCAAAATGCCGGCTCTGACCTAAGCGAGCGGAAAACGGAAAATCGAAAAAAAAAAACGGGAAAAGCGGAAAAGAGCAGCAGCAGTGAAGAAAGCCAAGTGGAAAGTGCGCTTCAAATCAGCAAATGGAAATGTATCGAAGGCACACAACGGAGGGCAAAAATATTCATGATAATGCCAAGGACGACGCAGCGCCACGACAGGAAATGCCATGAAAAAACCCCGACGGAAAATTTAAGAAAATTCTTCACGACAGCCTTTTGTGTGTGTGGTGGTGTGTGTGCTGTGTGCGTGGCCCAGAAGAAAAAGGATTAAATCAATGTTGTGGAACAAATTGCGTTTCGTGTGGGCATGAAGGTAATGCAGCCGAGCCGAGTATTTGATATCCTCGTTTCTTCCACCGATTTTCCTCTGCCGCCAACAAGGCAAACGCATAACGAGGCTATATCGTTTCCGATTTTGGCCCCGCCAGCCCATGGAAGTGGGCGTGGCCCCGCCCCCGACATGACCACACACGATGTCCCATTTGATTTTGATGGCGTGAAGCTCACACGAGCGTTAATAATCGGAAGGCACAAAAGCACCCACCACACGCACGAAACTGGCACAGATGGATAACAGAAGAAGTGTGGGCTGGGATAACTCCTTGATGGAAATTAACTTGTTTGATTTATGAAATCGGGTTAAGGTTTGCCCACGGATTTA
>VNJV01016210.1:0-30785 GCA_008042635.1 Drosophila nikananu | reverse complement strand
GTGTGTGTGCGCCCATCTAAGATAGACATGCAGATATCATTGTGGCAAGTACTTGCTGGACACTAGCGGAGTACATACATAAGTACGAGTTCGTTGCAGTGCCCAGGTCCCAGTCCGCGGCGACTATCGCTCTGCAATCAGCGCATGCGTTTACAACGTCCGATCAACTGGCCATCGTCCCTTTCACAGTAGCCATCGCCATCGCCATCGCTCCATGGACTGGTCCTCTTCCAGAGATGTTGATATAGCCTTTTTTTTTTGGGAAGACTTTCTGGTGTGTTGCCTGGTGTTTTAAGACTTTTTAAAGCTTGAATAGAGCTAAGAAAATATTTAAGGTGATTGTTATATAAAAATATATATTATAAAGCTGTTTCTCTGGTTAAAAATGTTTTCTAATTGTCAGTATTATTTATAAAAATAGTTCTTAACTCTTTATAGCTTTCCAAATTTTACTGATAAGCTTCTTGCCATCTCTGACACTCCCGGGGTCGCAGTCTGGAGCTGGGAGCTCGGCAGTTCGGGGACCTGTGGACTCCTCATCAGCGCGATGCGACGGTCGCGCTCGCACGCTTATCGCATTTTAGTAGTGCAGCGATTTATCAAAGTTAACATAGACTTTTAGCTTGCCCAGAACGAGAACGGGGCAACTGGGATCCCTCCATCCAAAAACCAGATGCCAGAGGGAACCGGCGGCAACCTTCTCGATGTCCATTCGCCTCGAGGGCCGCCGCTGGCTGGCTGGTTGGCTGGCACTTGGCGCTTTTGGCGGCGCTGCAACCTCAACAACGCATTGCGTTATAAATCATTTTTATTTGTTTGCTTTTTTAAGCAGCGCACAAAAGGGTTGGTTGCCGGAGCAGAGTGGAGCAGTTGCGGAGCTCTAATGTTTTTCGGGCTGCCTCTGCGGCGATTCCCATGCGTGGTTATCTGGGCGCAAAATCTAAGCCAGCAAATGCACATTAATGATGCATCTAAAGCCGGCTAGTTAGGCTAATGCACACGGCATCTGCTGTTCCTGCTGCTGGTAGATTATACAGTCAGATGGCCAGATATGCGGAATGCTGAATTAAATACCCAGTTGAGGAATGCGCCACACCTTTGTGGTGGAGAGTTTTACTCCTTCTTACGGATCTCTACACACTCACTCTCACTCAGTCTTTAGTATCTTACAATTTCCAACTTCCTGGACAAGTTCAAGCCCGCGACGACCTTGAGTAAAAACTTTGCCAAAAGACAAAGGAAAACCCCCTTGGAAAAAGTTACCAACCTCTCCACTGCACACGCACAAAAGCGTAGTTCGTAGGACAACTTAATTACAGGTGTCCCGGAGTCCCGAGACCTGGAGACCCGAGACTGAAACCCAATTGGCAAGCCGGATAGCTGGCGGATAGCTGGGATATGTCTGCGCGCGGGTCGTGGTGCCGAAAATATCACTTAATTAACATTTTCGCCTGCACCTCTCGGCATCGCATCGCGTCGCGTCGCACGGTGGCGTAATTAACGCGTCCACTTAATGCAAACGCCATTGAATAAACGAGTAATTGGACGACATGTTCCTGTTCCTCCGATGTGGCCCAAAAAGCGAAAGACCAGCACAAAGCGGGCGGCGGAACAGGCGGCGATTCGGAGGTAACAGTGCCCAGTGGCAAGCGCCAAGCGACTGCTGCTGTTGCACTCAAAGAAATATATTACATACTTATTGAATTACTTAGAAATTCAGAGAGTAGAATCATACTTAATATTGTTAAGAAATAAAACAAAACAAAGCATATGTACTCAAGCATGAGAATTAGTTAAAGGAACTCAAGCCTTAGACTTGGCTTAAAAAGGGTGCTTAAACAGTGAATGATTTCCCTTTAGTGAATTTTAGAAATCACTTTACAATACTCTCTCCTTCATTATTATTTTTTTATTAATGTTTAGACTTCTTCTTTTATTTAACAAAATTAACATTATTTTCTTTAGTGCCTTTGCTGTTTTTTTTTTTTGCCTTGGAGGCCTTGGCTATGCAAATCATTTGGCGCTGTCCTCGGCTCTCTTGCTGGCCACTTGCTGGGTGGCCGTGCGACAAAAATTAAAACCAAACAACGATTTCCAATCAATGCAACAACCTCGCCAGGCCGAAACCAGGTTCAGGTTCAGGCTCCTCTCTCCAAGGCTGAGGCTGGACTTTGTTGCCTTTTGCGATTCGCGGCCCGTAATTATGCGACAAATGCGTGAGGCAGAATCGCGCGCGGCTGCCGGCTGGCGTTCCAAGTTTATAACGTAATTTAATTAATTTATGCACTCGCATTATTCAATGAAGCGCGCCACCTGCATGCGTAATTATCGCCCAGGCACCGCGGTGTCCCAGGATCGCCTGCCTGCCTCGGTGGCTTTCGATTCGATCCTCTCGGCGTCGCGGTGACTGCCACGGAGGCGCCTCTTTGCATGCCAAAAGGTTGACAGTTGGCGGGGTTTACAAGGGGGCCATAATACGTTTTACTGCCTTAAAGATATTCAAAGGCTTTTATGATAAAGGTGCCTTAATGGTTCATAAATATCTGATTAAACGCGGTGCGGTTACAAGTGGAATTGAAGTTGTTACTTAAGCTAAACTCCTTGATGTGTAGTTTGGGTAATGGAAATCTATAACTGGATTGTAAAAATAATAATAACATAGAGAAAGGTATAATATAAATAATCTAAAGATGCCTATAAGGAATATTTAGAAGAGCATTTATTTTTTTGCTTATTTATTTTATTAGAGGTGTTTAAGCAAATGTATTTCACTCTGTTCCTGTTTTAAATACCTCAACAGCATTCAACAAATAAAAAATTTTAAAAACCCATTTAAAAAATAACACTTTCTCTTAATCAGTTTGCTAATTTATTAATAAACTGCCAGAGCTTCTTCACTTTTTCACTTCTCCCCCTTTTCGATTATCCACTCATCTCAATCAAACTAAGCACTGCGTGGCCAAGTATCTTACTATATATTTATTGCTAAATCAAAACAATGCCCACAGATCGCACAATTCACTCATTGTGCTGGTTTCTGTATCTTTTCCACAGACGGGACAGACGGGATGCAGAGACACCCAAGGGGCGTGTCGGCTGGCCGGACATGTGCGCGCAATTAGACATGGCACTGGCACTGTGTGTAAGCCTAAGTATCTGAGAGATACGCACTGGGAGTGAGAGCTTCAGGTCGGGACAGAGGCTCAAACTCAGAGACTCAGGCACCAAATCACAAAATCATAATCCGCCACAAGCCGTTTGTACAATTGAACGCACTGTCGTGGCTGTATTTCTATATAAATACCCAGAAGTTCAGGCTGAAAGAGGGGTATATGGGAAACTTAAGGGGGTTATAAATACCATAAGGAGATACTTAATTATTCGGCTTATAAGTGAAGGGATTTTTATAAATATAGAATTATTGTAAAGCTGTTGAGAAAAGAATACTTAATTTCTTCTGGTGGCTAATCTTCTGTAATATAATATCTTGCATTATTAATTTCATGTTGGTTTATTTGAAGATATTTTAGACTGTTAAAAGTATTTCCAACGGGTGTCTCATAGTCCTCACTTGACCACCAGATTTTTCTTTCTAGTTTTGTTTTCTGAAATCGCTGCCCCCAAGTTGGGCATCGGCCTCTCAAGTTGATTGAATGACTTGTGCGTAGCGGCGAGTGTGTTTGTGCCTCTCTGTGGCTGCCTCTGACAGCTGGACAGCCGGATAGTTGTGTAGCCGGAGAACCCAGGCCTTTGCTTTTGTTTATGTGAAGTATCTGCAGTTGACGTGGTTGTGTGTTGCCGTTGTCGCGTGTGACATGACACAAAGTGGACAGTTTTGATTACTGCTGAAATCGAAAGGGAAATTGTCGAGTTGCAGTCAAAAGCTGCAGCTGTCTGTGTGTGTCTTTGGGTCAGTTGGATGGATTTTAGGCCGCTGCTGCTCCTGGCCCGAATTGGATTTCGGTTACGGGTGCAGTCGCCTGTCTCCGGTCTTAATCCCCCCTTCAGCAGTGGGACAGGTTCTTCGCGCACAAAGCCAGTTAGGGGATTTTCTTGTCCAAGATAGGGTGGGAATGTTGAGGGAATTTAAGGTTAACTGAAATGTGGAATGCCTGAAAAGCTCCACCCATTAACCTGGAAAAACTTGAAACTTCATATCTGCCGATAACAATGGTTAAAAGTACTTCAAAAAAAGAAGTGACACCTTTGGTTAAACCAAGAGACACAAACACGTACAAACACGCTCAAACACGCACAAAACTTACAGAAATTAGTGGCAAAATAAAGGGAATCTAAAAACTTAAGACTCATAGCCAAACTTCTCTTAATTAAAATACCCCTCTTACTATTCTTATCCAACATGTCTTGGATATCACACTCCAGTCCTGGCCTTATTAAGCCTCTTTTTAGCCATAATGAATGGCATAACCGTTCCAGTTAATCACGATATCTTCCTGGCGACGCTTTTCAGGAACCCAGCAAAAAGGAGAATCATTAGATTTCTAATGTTTCCTGCTTCCCGCTTATCTGGATCAAGTCCGGGCCCACTCCCAATCGCTTTGTCTTTAATTCAGACCTTGATTTATGATCATTACCATGGCCATGGTTCGTACTCGTTGCCACGAATCAGAGTCAAAGCCATAACCAGCTCCGGGGCATCTATTTAGATGTGCAGTTCGGCATCCATTACTCATAAGCCGGCACTGCCAACGAAAATCAATTAGTGCAACCCACCCAGGCCAAAGACTTCGAAGGAGTCACCATCTCACAGTCATCGTCTTGGGAATCCAGGCTGGGATTGGGATTGGGTCTGGAATTGCGAGGCAGAACAGAGTCATCGCCGCAGTCAGCGGGTTGATGAATTGGTTTTAAATCAAAGATAATGCAATAGCGAACCGTCACAGTCATAGATACTCGCTTAAAGTCGCGTCGCGGACCTGTGTCGCGGCCAAGTTATAAATTCAAATCTCACAACCACGCAAAAATGGAATTCATTCAGCCGGTAGAGATGCTGATGCTGCTGCTGCGGACCATGTGGGTTGGGTTTGGGTTTGCTTTGGTTTTTGGTCCCGGACTCTGAGCCAGAGCCGCTGCATGAGCCGCTGCACCAATCCGCTCTCGACACGAGCTGCCCGTTGTTATCGACATGAGCAACATGTTGCTAGTTGCCGGTTCCCAGTTGCTAGTTGCACAGGGAAAAATTGATGGTTATAGAAAGGAAAGTTACTAAATTAAAGCTTAAAGCATATAGAATTCATTTTATTCTTTGGATTATTTACATAATTTTATTGATCATAATTTGTATATAATTTTCCGCAGTGCACTAGTTGATAGCTGTTTGCTTGCGCTTCAGTTGCATATGTTCCCTCTCCAAAAACACGAAACAAAAATATCAATTATGAAGCGAAAGTCGCCAGACAACGACGACGACGAGGACCATGATGATGATGATTATGATGGGGATGCGGATGAGGCTATATGGCTATATGGCCTCGTATCATATTAGTCGGACAAGCAATGCAATGCGGTAGTTTGCGGGGAGCTGGATGCAACACATGTTGCTACCGTGTTGCAAGTATGACATTTGTTTTAGCCGCTTATCGCGATGCGAAGGCCAAGCCAAGCCAAGCCAAGTCAAGTCAGAGCCAAGGCCTCGCCCATGGCCAGGAGATTTGCTATTCTGCCACCAACTTGGCTTCCCTCATTGATTATGCGCTAAATTCCAATTGCAACTCATTTATTATGTGTAAGAATTTCACACAGCGGGAAAAAGAAGGAACTCAAACTTGTGGTTTAACTTCAAAATTAAATGGTTATTTTAATTCTTTCCAGTAATTTTCCTTTGTTCCTGCGACACTGCATCTCTCTCCATCTGTCTGTCCTAATGAAGGCATCTCTAATTTGCTGGCTTTGCCAATGTAATTGATGCATTGAGGTTATGACATAGTTTGTGATAATGCGCTGCGGCTTCCATTCCATAATAAACCCGGGCTGCAAGCAATGTGCAGCAAAGCGATTTGCACTGTACATGGTCAGGAGGGCGTTTGATTTGGGCCTGCCACGCCCCCTCTCCGAAGGTCCTTCGAGTGGAGCTCAGGGCTCATCCGTCAGCCGCACGCAATTGTTGGATTGTTTGGGTTTCGGTCCACAAACAACATATGCCAATAATAGCAGTTGCTTTAGGCCCGCTTGACAACTTGATAACTGTGTTAGAGAGCCAACAACATGGAATGTGTTAGGGCCTCCTGGTTGCCGGCGCAATCCTGAATGGCAATTTCCCATGCGGTTTTGCGTAGCCAACGGACACGCAACGCCACAACGCTGTGGAAACTAAAAATAATCCCAATGTGTTAGTTCCGTCGAGGAACTGATGAAAGGGGGCTGTCAATGGGGGGAAATATTAATCCGAACACCACAAATGAGTGAGTGACTCTTCCCTGCAGCCAATGATAATGGTTTACCTTTAACTGGTACTGGAAATAGGTTATTATTGTTATGTCTTTGTTGTCTATGTGTTTTTCCCTCTTATTTAATAGTTTATAATTTATGAATTATATATCTAATACTTCGAAATATTTTCCTACTTTAAGAGCTTTCTTAACATGTTCTTGTTTGTAAACCTAGTCACATCTTTTACCCATAAAATCGCCTGACTTAAGCCAGTTTATGGGTTTAATGGCTTCTCGGTTTAAATACTGTGCAGGAGTTTAAAAAATAAACCAAACACGAATTGCCAGCACATCCATCCATGTGCAATAATTGTAATGGCATTTTGCATGGACACCAAATTGATGATCATATTTTTTAATGGCATTCTCGATAGATTAAATGTGCTTTTTATGTGAGCTCTTCGAAGTGCCCGGAGTTCGTCCGGGGCACTTTCAATTTGTGAAGCAGCCAAAGCCAACCTTTTTGTGGCATCATAAAAAATCAAAACAGACAAATCTTTATCAGTAAATGCATCTCGTGAGGAGGAGAAGGAGGAGCGAGTTCCTTCTTGGACTCTTTTTTATTATTAAAAAATAAAAGACATGCATTCTGAATGCAGGTATACAGCAAAGGGAGTGCATGCCACTAGCTACTGTTATCTAGTTTTGATTTGATTTTTCCCCTCCTCCTTTCCCCACAGAGCTGAGGGAATTTTTTAATATGCATAAATAGCTCGTAAATATGCAACATTGGCCCCGAACCGAGACGAGCAAAGAGCTCAGAGTTCCCAACTATGTGGAATCTTCTCAAACGATTCGAGAAGATGAAGAAGGCTTTGGAGGGAAACAAATTTTCATTCAAATTCGTCCGGGGCACACATATTTCAGGCCATTTTCAATTTATTTAATTCGTTTGGATGTCAATGGAGATGCGACAGCAGATAAGGCGACATCTCTGCCCAATCGGAGTTCTTCGGTCTATCGGTCTCTCTTAATATATTCTAATTTTTTAATTAATTGCTAATGGTTAGGCACATCGACAACGTAGCCCCAATCGCTGCTAATGGCCGAGACTGTCTGTTGGCCGGTAGACTCTTAACGGTTGGCTTATCGCCCAAGATTTCTGAGTAGGAAGAGGGAGCGTCCGCAAGACGTGTCTTAGTTACACCTTAAAAAAAATATACGTAATTTCCAAGCTCCTGAATATTTCTCCTCAAAAGAAGGTATCGAAAAATATATTTAAATATAAAAGGGAATTGTAGTTGCAGAATAAGTCATAGGTATTTTTCCTTTAAGCCAAAACTTATAAGGATACAGCAGATAAATTTTTGCAGTATTTAAGCTTTCTTTCTTTCTAAGCTTCTTTCTGCCTAATAAATTCTCAAATATATATACTTTTCCCCAGTGCATCTGACTCTCTTTGCCACATTCTCTCTTTAATTAGGGCTGCCTTCGATTTTATGGCCCTCAAATCGCGGCGAGTGAATCAGCTGCCGGTTTCCATAAGCCATAAAGCATAACCATTCAATTTGTTCGGCCCGTGATTTTGGCAATACTTTCGGGACCCTAAAAAAAGAGGCCCATCCGATGGGTTTATCTCGCTCTTCAAATCGCAAATGTTTCGTTCGAAGGAGGCACAGCCTTCCTTTGCACTTTCTTTTCAAAGGAGCTGAAGAGCTGAAAGAAGAGCCCCAAGAATTGAACCGGAGAACCAGAGAACATCATGTAAATCGCCCAGATATCGAACTTGTTAACAAGTACTTAAGGGCCTCTTTTATAATTATGGACGGCCCGTTGCCGTTGCCGTTGCCACAAGGTGTATGCCATAATGAGATTGTGATTTCTTTTTCGTGTGGCTACCAACAAATTACGCGGCATGCTAAGAATTTCGCGGCCATTTCAGCTGTAATTTCGCAGAACTCCTTTGTTGTTGTTATTCTGCCTTATGGCTCTGTAATTTGGACTTTGGTAGAGGGAAGAAGGGAAATCTGTTGCATATCGGTAGCTGTCATCATTTGGGTTTCGGTTTGGCTTACCCACTCGCATTGAGGTCAATGCGGGGCTAAAATTAAGCCCTGCTCTGGATCAGTGTGCAGATTGATGTGAATATCGGTTGGAATTTCGAACCCCCAAAGGAAGGATTTCCGATGGCCTGAATAAATGCTACCAGAAATATTTAAAATTTTGTATATATTAAGTTGAAGTTATCTATCTTTAACTCGTATACTTTAAGCATCCATCACAAGACTCACCTCCTTGGTTACACTCTCTCCATGTACAGAAAACTCTACCCACATCCGCGTACTTATTTATGTAAAAGCCTTTTGCCTTGAGCTTGGATTTCAGCGAGTTTATGTGTCCCCAAAGATAAATCTGTGTAGATACCAGTAAATGCGTAGATATTTGCTAAGATTTTTCGTTACTTTCTGGGTTAAAGGTCGCCCGTTTCGCAGGCTTGCAACACACACACACATGAGATGGCATTGACGCATTTAGAAAGCCGAAACCCTCCCAGGCTGCGGTGCAAGTACAGCCAAGCCCACCTTTTCATAATTCGCCTGGCGGTAAGGTAACCCAATACTACACAGGGAAATAAAGAGGGAAGCTTTGCTGGTTAAATTGTATTTATAAAATATATTACTTGGTTAGTAGAAGGCCAAGGATTTTCTTTAATTTGATGGCAAATGCAACCCCCTCTTCGAGGGGAATTTTATATACAAATTCAAGTCTTTCCCTTTCAAGTTATATCTTTTTAGGTCTTAAACTCAACTTCTTTTCTCTCTGTTTAGCTGTAAGCTCTGCCAAACCATCGGATCTCCGCCTGTGCCTCTCAATTAATGACGATCATTGTCAAGGCTTCTTCGGCGCAGCTAAATAGAGGCAGGCAGCAATGTCGCCGTTGCGTAGGAGTCGACATTGCTGTGGCTGTTTTTGCTGTAGTTGTTGCCAATGTTGCCGATGATGTTGCCGCTGGCCCGTTAGTGCCGCCTGGTGCCTGGTGGTGCTTGTGTGTGGCGCATATTTAGGCTTGTTGCAACATGCCATTTACAAGTGCGCCTGGGATCGCCTTTGTCGTCTTGTCGCTGGATCGCTGGTTGCCTCAAGACCGAGGTATTGGAGTAAGTATCGGCGGTATAAAGATGCAGTTTCGGGAGAGTATTGCCTTCGGCGTGGCCGATTATGTTGTCGCTTTTGGAGGGTGCGTCAATTTATGGGTTCATTGTGCGTTGCTGCAACGGCACAGGAAATGTTCTGGCGGCGCGAGGGATTTTTCATCGATGGTTTAATAATAGGTGGTAATCATACGCGATTTGGAGTTTCAAATGAGATTTTATTGATGAGTAGAGGTGGTGGTGAAGGTGTGAGCTGAATCCGTAGTTTGTTAATGAGTTGAGTTTAGGGTACTTAAAATAATTATGTTTATAAGAGTTAACAATTAATATAAAGCTCTAAATTCTCTGGGAGTTCTACCAAAAATGCAGATAAAACTTGGCTTGACAATAGAGTTTAACAAATTCCATAATATAAACCTAACTTTAGTCTATTTATGATATATGTTTGGCAAACTGAAAGTGCCAAAAGTTTGACTGCAACTCGGATGGCTGCCACTTGTTGCTCGCTCTACCGACACATGGAAGGTACGTAACTCCTGTTGGAAACTTTTGCCAGAAAATGTACTATAACTAAGAGGTCCTCCTTAGCTTCGGCAGCTTCATCCATCATCCTTTCAGCTCGTTGAGTCTATTAAACATTTGATAATTTCATTCGGT
The DNA here is from genome assembly GCA_008042635.1 of Drosophila nikananu. Lineage (NCBI taxonomy): Eukaryota > Metazoa > Arthropoda > Insecta > Diptera > Drosophilidae > Drosophila > Drosophila nikananu. The sequence goes on along the minus strand of VNJV01016210.1, from coordinate 20,587 downwards.
TTCCTTTGTTTTTGCTGCAGTCTGCAGCCTGAAGCCCGAACTTCACAGTTTGGCCAAAAGTTGTTCTATTTGAGTTTTTGTGTGTGCGCCGGGGGGAGGCACAGCTGTGGAACAAGCAAATAGTGGGTGCTGGGTGTTGGGTGTTTACTGTGCTTTACGGTTTAGTTGAATATATATATCTGTTTCTCTATATATATATATATATTCCGGGCTAGGAGTCGTTCAGCGGTGCTTGACTTACGACTTTTGCGGTTGCGAAAGGCGCTGGCCGCTGTTATGATTTTCAAGTTCTCCAGTTTATTACGGTGGATAGGCAACTTTCCATTGTGGTTAAGGAGCAAATAGGGTTTTTGATTTTTTAGGATTTTCTTATTGGTTTTGTGTTCTTGCTACAGTCGAAGGTATGAAAGTCAATCGATAAATCAATATGTAAGAAGAATGCCTTAATTCTGTATTGTGTTACTTAATATCTTTAAGGATAACACACAAGAATTAAATGTGTACTAAAGAAGTTAGATAACTTAAACATTTAAATATATTTTTAACATTTTTCTGATGGCTTAGAGTTCTTAAATAAATAACTGCAACACAACCAAAGGCTTAACTTTGATTTTTCTATATTTCTAATCAGGAATCTTCTCTCTCTGACTTTAGGGACTGTCTGTTGTAGGTTCGATTTATGCAAGTTCGACTGTATTAGCCGTTTTTTTTCCACATTTTTTTTCTGCTTTGGCCATAGCCCACAGAGGGCAAATGCCACATTGTTGTTGAGCGGCGAGAACTTGACAAAACATTTCGACAACGTTGTAACGACGGCCCGCATGTCGATGCAGCTTGATGGGGACTTTGGATGTGGAGTTGGATGTGGACTTGGGGATGTGGATGTGGTCGCTGATGTTGTTGGTGAGTTTTAGGCGCAGACAACGCCTCAAACTAAACAACAGGAACGGAATCGGAGGATCGGAGGAGGAGCAGGGCAGCCACAATGCTGCCCGAATGCCGCTATCCCGGGAGAGTTTGCAACGATTAATGATGCAAATATTTTTTGAAAGCGCGAAAAATTGTGCATAAATTTACCATGACCATGGACAACATCAGCAACACTGAAGACAACAATAACAATAACAACAGCGACAACGAAAACACCACTACCAGCGGCAGCAACAACATTTCGCTTGTTTACGAGCTGCACTTTGTAGGAAAATACCCTAATGTTAGGGTCGTTTTGGCAGATAAATCGAGTGGGACTAGATGAGGAATTTTTATGGGAAAAAGTAGAGAATTTTGTAATGAATTTGAAAGAATATTAAGCTAATTAAACTTACTTCTGTCCCTAGGTAAAGGTATAGGATTTTCTTTTTATTTTGTGGAATTTATATTTAATAAACCTTGTGAAATATTTTTTTAGAAAATATTTGCCAATAGAATTCATATCAAAAACTTATTTTTAGGGAATATAAATTCCAGAAATAATATGCCTAAAAATGTATATTAAATTTAAAGTATTTTATTTCAATCTATTGATAAAAACCTTCTACTATTTGGCCACTGAAGTACAGTTTTCGAATTATAAGAAATCTAAACCAATGAAATTCGTGTCAAAAACATATTTATACGGAATTTAAATTCCAGAAATAATATGATAAGAATTTCTATTGAATTGGAAAAATTCCTAAGCAATCTATTAATAAAAACCTTCCGAATTATAAGAAATCTAATAGTTATTCCTCTTTATTTCTTATAAATTAATACTTATTAAAACAATACCTCCTACTATATATTTTTTTACCTCTAAAATAGGTATCTAAATGTTCCCTGATCACTGCTATAATTTTCTTAGACCTGCATCCGTTGAGCTGCTGAAATGATATACCCCCGAGCTGCTCGCTAGCTTTCAGAGCAAAACCAAGGGCATCCCAGGCTCTTGGTCTGTGGAAAAAGGGGACAGATCTCCCCCTCAGCCCAGTTTGTTTGGTACCGAGAGCTCGAGTTGTTTTCCTGCCCATATGCCGGCGCGATGACACTTAACAAATGATCGCATAAGTGCACACAAAACGCACAACACTGGGGCCATTGATTGGGTTGTTCCAGGTCCGGGATCGGGACTTGGGACTAGGGATGTGCGGCCTTTGTGTGGGCAAAGATTCTCAAGTGGTATCACTGCTCAACCGGCATATTTTGTATCACAACAAGTCGTGCGGTTGGCTATTCTAGGTTCAAGTGCGACGTGAAATGTTTACAAAATAAATGCGGCACTTGAATTAGGCAACATTTGTTGGCCCCAGCCAGTCAGCCAAGTGCATTTCTCTTCGCCACGAAACCTTATTAAACTCAATCTGTTTAATCAAATTAGTAGAAATCAGCGGTGGTGAGGATATGGAGAGGGTTCTGGGAGGAGGACTCACGAGATGCGTTGGCGTTGCCTTTGGACCGAAAGTTGGCAATGGCATTTGGTGCCGCTACACCCACTTTTTATTTTGGCACTGCCACTCCGCGGCGAGGAACCTTTGTGTCCGCCTGAGCTTGACTCTGAGTCTGGAGTCTGAGTTGGAGTCTTAGTCTTGGCCTCAGCCAGTCAGCAAGTCAGCCAGTGAGCCTCTGTGGCACATTAAGCCGTGCATTTAGTCGCCGGCTCTCTGGGCTGGCATTTGAACTTATTGCCACAGTTGGGCGCGCTGTCATAAAACCAAAATAAAAGACGATGAGGGAGAAAACAAAACTCTGTAGGTTGGCATATGGTTAAGCAACATGAGCGGGGTTTTTAGGGAAAGAAAAGGGGGTTATACTAATCAACCATAGTTTTTATTTAGTTTAAAATATAATAAAAATTGTATTAAGTTACCATTCTTTACCTTTAAAAGGATGTAAGTTGCTAACTAATTCAGACCTTAGCTGGGTTTTTTAGCAACCATAACTTAAAACTTAAAATGAACTAAAATACATATTTAAAACCCTTAAAATACCCTTGAAAAATCCCCCAAAATCTCCTCCAGTGTGTGAAGTTAACTCAAACCAAAACCAACTTTATGGCTAAAAACAAAAGCCACAAAAGCCAAGATACTCTGCGCCATGTGTGCCCTTTGGCACTTTATTTTTCTCCAGCTGCATTCGCTGGAGTCTTTAGTCTTTGGCTTCGATTTCCTTCGGGAGTGGGTGAAACCTTGACTTGGCTGTGGAAAATCCTTTAGAGCGTAACTAATTAAAATATCAACATTTTAAGAGGCGTAGTGAATGTGTTAAATTGACTTTTCCATCTCTCGAGGTGTTTCGGGTTTGTCAACGCGACAATGGCTTTTCCGTGAGTGGCATTTTCCTTGTGGTGCGACCCGGCACTCGGGGTCAGTGTTGGCATTTTTCGCCAAGAAGTTGCACTCGTGAGAAGTGCTCCATCGGGTGGCTCAACTAATTAAGTTGCAATTAAATGTTTTAATAGCCGAGAGTTGGCTCTGGCCAGCCACATCCGTCGTTTTGGTAAACGGCCACAAAACTACTCTTACGAAATGCGTGGCGTCCGAATGAGAAGCGCGCCTCATTAAAGCGGGCACGGTCGGCGGGGCTATTACCAAAAGACGTGCAAGGCTCCCAAAGCAATTGCACAAAAAAAAGAAGAAAATATGACACAAAAAAGCAGAAACGCAGGGAAAAGGAAAATATTAAAAAAAAGCCAAGTGATGTACAAATTAATGATTAAGGGGACTAAGAAATGCTCTTTGATTTTTAGAGAAAATGTCCTTGTTAAGTGGTAAAATTATACTGGAAGAAAATTATATTCAACATGTTTTAGGCTCTTTTCAAGACGTTTATATGTTAAGTGAGTGGATATAATATAATTTTCATAAATTTATTAAATATTTAAACAATAAACATAATACATTTTCAAGGAAAGTAATTATTTTGCTCCAAAAACATGCCTTTTTAAGACGTTTATTTGCTAAGTAAGTTGTTATAAAATAATTTCCTTTAATTTATTAAATATTTAAGCTAAGTGAGTGGTTATAAAATAATTTCCTTTAATTTTTTAAATATTTAAACAATATTTAGAAAGTAAATATTTTGCTCCAAAAACATACCTAGTTTTCCTTTAAAACTTTGTTTTACAGATGGAAATACCCTCTTAAAGCCAGATTTTTTGATAAAATCATAAGAGACATCCTTTAGAAAGAGCATTTAACAGAGTTCCGACCAGCTTCCTTCGATACTCGTTGCCTGGCTCCAGCCTGGTTGCCGTCTGCCCCTCGATTTCGGTTCTTAAAGGGCTGCGCATGCGCAGAACACATGCCGCAGGGGCACTGCGCCGCTTCCATTGCCTTTGCTGCTTCCACTGCTTGCCACTGCCGCTGCGAGTGCTTGCCACTGCTGCAATAAACGTCAAAATGCGGCCCATTGCTGTCCATTTCATCAACGTGTGAAATAAATCACTCAAAGTGCTGCGGATCCATTAAGGGCAGCCGCCGCAGTCGGGAGCAGCGCATTGCCTGGGCTTTTGCCTTTACCTTTACATTTATGTACCTTTGTGTCTGTGTCTTGCTGGTAAATACATTTTTAGCATTTTGTCTGCTGATACCTTTGGGTGTTGTACATGGCAGCGACGACGTCATGACGATGACGATGACGATGACGATGATGTCGACGGCTGCTCTCAGCTGCAACAATAAAGACTGCATGCCACTGGCCACGCTTTTTGTGGCATGTTGTTCACCCTTTTGCCATTCCAGTCCCTGGTCCCTGCCTCACCTTGGTTCTGCCTTCCGACTTTGACTTTCCATTGCGGGATTTCGCTTTTCGGCCCGAGCATGCAAAAATCCAAATTATATTTCAGTGCTTAAATTCAATTAAGCGGCCGAGCCAGGAAAATCACTTGAAATTGAAATTACGACAGCCTGCTGCTGCTTGCGCTTTTTCCTTGCCTCTTCATTTATTTATTATTTCCCATTTTTCGTTCGTTCTCACTGTGCATTAAGGCCAGATTCGGATTGGGAAGCCAGGTCTGGGTAAACAGAAAGTTGATTGAAAGTTCCAGGCCAGCGCCGCGGCTGGAAAATGAAAACTGCCGAAGCAGTGAGGCCGATGAAAATCAGGGGAAGGCGAGAAAAATTAGATTTGGCTCAATTAAATGCAGAGATATGCAAGGCGGGCTAGGGAATGTGGGTAAACTTGGCACATGGAAATGTGTGAAAAGAAAGAAAAGTTACTAAGCAAGAATTAAGAATTACAAGAGAAGAGGGAGAGAAACTAAAGAAAGGAAATTAAAAATAGGTAAAGGTAGGAGCATGGTGGAATTACACAAGGTGAGGCCACTCTCCTATAGCACTCTCTCGTTGTTACCCTAAGCTTCAGTCGCTCTCAAGTGAAACACTAACACAAGCAAATATCTGTTACCCTACGAGAGAGCCCTGGCCATGGATAGGAGCTTAGCTTAGAGGTAATTATTGAATTATATTGCATATATATTTTATAAATCATTCAAAAGCTGAATATGTTATATTAAGCTTATCCCAGATTTTAATATTTATCTTTCTTACTTCCTAGCAGTTTTGGCAATCAATTAGGCCGCCCAAGACATTGTTGTTCTCGGTAATTGTAATAATTAATTCATAATATCTCAATTGTGAAAACAACCTCTGGCTGATATCAATCAAGGTGCACAAATATTTGCCACCTGCCACCACCCACTCATTAGGGCAGGACTCGCCCCCCTTGGGACCCTAAATACATACTTTATTCCTATACATTTTGCCCGAGGGGGAACAGTTTGTCATAAAATGCAACTAATTGGTTTAATTTGCAGCCGCACACTTGTAACAACAGCCGGCAATCGTTGATGCATATAAATCTTATAGAAACTCTTTCTACTTAATTAGTTTTAATGTCGCACAAACAAAAGCGCATAACTAACAATTAAGGCAACTATGTGCATACTTCATGTAAATGAGAGGAGAGTATGGAGCATAAATCTTAATTACGCTTCGTTGAGCGTAAATCATCATCAGCGGCAGAGTCTCAGAGTTGTGGACTCTTTGGCCTCTGAGGATTGATTCAGACTCCGTCGAACTTTGACAATTTCTTGGGCGAATTTCTGCGATTTTTTACGAGCTCAGCTTCCGGCCTGACTGGCGACTGCCAGAGGAGATACTTAACCCTGTTTCGGGCCAAGCTAATTCTGGGTGTTCTTAGATGAGAGACACAAAGTGGTTTAGTGGTTTATATTTCCTAATCTTATTGAGGAAGCTCCTTTGTTAACTTCTTCTTTCCCTGAAAGCATCTTAAAACAAATCTAATATCTCTGCTCTTAGCAGTTAGCGGCAATTCAAAACGAAATTTCTTACAAGTTGTAAAGATTAAAAGTCCATTAGGCAGCGGCGACCACCGCACGTAGAACTTGTTTTTGATATTTACAGAGGCCTCCATTTAAATGCGCGCAGGGCAATCACTCAAATTGGCCAAAGCGCCGGAACGTGCAGATGGCAGTGAAATATTTTTTATTCCATAAGATGCAGTTAAGTGCATCCATCAGCGTGTATTTAGAATTTAATAAATACGGAAGCGAGAACACGACTCCGAACACGACTCCACCACTTCTGGCAAATGCACTTTGAGAGGTATTTTAATTTATTTAAATTTCTGGTCGCTCCTTGCACTGCCACACGACTTGGCCGAGAAAGAAAAGTGAACATCCATTAGTTGTGCTAATGATGCGCAACCCACTTTTGCACTGCTCCGCCCCAAGTAGAACGGAGGAGATGTAGCTGGGAGCTGGAGCTGCAGCTCCTCCTTTGCCCAAGTCCCAGTCATCATCAAAGCCAGAAACAAAGTCAAAGCAAAGGCCAGAGCCAGAGGCAGAAGCGAGTGTCCTGTGCCGGGACTTAGCCTTCTACTTTGAAACGCATTTGGCCAGTTTGGTTAGTTAGCTGCGTTCCCTGTGTGTGCGGCTAATGTAAGGGACTTGGCCAGAAAGGAGGAGTGAAAAGTGGCACTAGGAGTGCCAGGCGAAAGAGGTTTTCTCAGCGGTATAATGGGAATAGCAAATGCGGTGAGTGTAGCCAAAAAAAAACTCATTAATGGGTTACAATATTCCCTAGATTTTATTGAAATGCGCTACCACTTTTCTAAAGAAAAATATATTGAGATTAAGGTAAAGAAAAATCCTCTGCAAACTGGAGGATTCCATAGATTTATAGTTTATTTCTTTTACAAATACACCTGTAATAAAAAATAAGAATCTTATTAATTATATTTCATCTTAAACCCCGAGGATCATAGCTACCATTAATTGATTCAAATAGAATTCATAGGGAATGTGTCCGCTGATGGGATCTATGGCCACTGGCCACATTTCATCCATTTCCTCTTGGGTAAAGGGTTCACCCTCCTCCATCATTAGCTTGCCAAAGCTTTCCTTGGTCAGATAGCCTTTGTTCTCAGGATCTAGGATCTTGAAGGCCTGCAGGATCTTCTCTGGGGGAGCTGGCTCCATTCTGTTATAGAATTTTGCTTAAATTATATACCAATCTAAGATTTAGCAATGCAACTCACTTCCTTTCCATGAGCAACTGCGAGACATGAGGCAGAAACTTGGTCAAGTGCACTTCGCCGCTGGTTTCCTCTGATTCAGTGGCCGAAATTACCTCATTTACCTCCTGCTCCGTGGGCACACAGCCCAAAAGACGAAGAACAGTGCCCACTTCGCGAACATCAATGAACTTGTCGCCATGGTGATCAAAGACACAAAAGGCATCGGAAATGCGCTTCTCCAGGTCGTTGTTTACTGGGAAATATTGTTAAAATTACTTAACTAGCAAACTTATTTATTAACTCAATTTTAAGTATATTTTATATTTACTTAAATAACAATTAAAAGCTATTGATAGCCTTACTTACAATCAGAATCCATGTGGCAGTCTCGAGCTCAGCCTGGCAAGTGAGCCAAGTCCCTGGGTGGGCAGAATTAAATCAATAGACGACAGTAAAAACAAACTTTGTTGCCAGGGGCGATATACTAAATGATATATGAACGAGTGAAGAAGGAATGTAACTACTATTCCTGCTTAACCTTTTTTTATGTACTTCTTATGGCCGATTTCATTTTGGATCGAGGCAGATCCCAAATCCACACAAGGCGAGGCAGGCGTCTTGGTCTTCTGCAAAAAGCCATCATAGAGCGGCCCATTAGGCAGCTCATGGAGGCCATCATATTGGCCCATTACCATTTCGCCTGCCTCTCGGTATGGAACACGGAAGTCCTCGCCGCCTTCTTTGGCGCTGCAGCAGCAACAAGTGCATTTTGGGAGCTGGGCCCACTTTAATGGAAATTACTGCAGCGCTTGCCATTAATTTTCCCTCACATTTGTCTGGCCATCTAAGACATCGCAGACGAAGTTGCAGGCTGCCGCGCCGGCTGGCTGGCTCTCAACGCTTTGGATTCGATTAAAAAATGGCAAGGCCCACAGTTCGAGACGAGAGAACTGCTTCATTCACGCTAATGCGTGTCGTGTACAACACGCTTGCCACTTGAGATGAGCGGAGCTGAGATGCTGCCGCATCTCCTAGATGCGATTCAGGGCTGGCTCCCCGCCTCCAGTTGTCTTCGTCGTCGTCGTCGTCGTCCACCCATCAGCACCATCGCATCGGAGCCACGTACTTGCAGCGAGCGGCCTATCTGCCGCCATCTCCCTGGCCGGTCTGCGGCCCTGAATCTGTACCTAAAACTGAATCTGAATCTGCACTTTAATATTCTTGGGTTAGCTGGTATTTTACATTAAATTTGGTTTGTTGTTTTAGGGAAATTTGTGGAGTTTATAGGCTTGAAAATAATATATTCTTTATATTTATTAAACTTTAAAGGGTTCCTTTTCTCCCAGAATGGCAAGCTCTTAGGTAAAATCCTTAAATTTATTACAACACTCACTTTTCTCCTTGTGTAGGCCTGAACTCGGCCTGGGCCTGGGCCTGGGCTACTGCCATAAACACTAAAAGTGTTCGTCATTTGCTGTTCCAGATCCAATTAACCATTTTGATGCATTTGCCTCCATTAACTTTTTCTCTCTCTCTCTGGCCAGGGACCAAAGACCCTTTGCCGCAGTCGCAGTCTGTTGCAATTTCGCTGCCGACTTACAACGTGATCGGAAGTTTGTCTTTGGCCCATCTTCAGCTTACATACCACACCATACCCATGCCTTGGCCATATCTGACGACGTGGCCGTGACTCGCAGACACTCGTATGAGCCTGGGCCAGGAGTCGGAGTTGTAGTCGGAGCTGTTGCAAAGTACTTTGTAAATGTTGGCATGATTTAAGTCGGCTCTTAGTCTCTTTATTCTGACATTTACCCCAGGTTTGTCTATTAGGCATGCGATTAAAATTTAAATTGAAGTCGCGCTGACTCCCCGCTCCTCTGTGGGATTGGGTTTCCAGCATCTCCTGGGCAGGGTGATTTCTTTTATAGAACCAGCCACGCCCGTTGCAATCTCGCTAGCTGGAGTTCCGGTTAGTGCCCTGCGCTCAGCTCATCTGTCAATTTCGACACCTGTGGCAGACAGGTCGGGGACTTGGACATGGGAAGTGCTTCCTGTCCGGGAAATTACCAGGCCCCACCAGCGTATAAATGCTATGCAAATAGCTACAAGATTTACGATAGCAATTAAATCGGCGGAGGGTAATGTAAGGTGTAGCAGGAAGAGAAATCGAATGGAATATCTAAAAATATTGGAATGAATAAGGAGTGCTTAGGTGTGGAGGGAATCAATAAATTTATCTGATGTGGAACATATTTTATAATTTAAATTAAATCGAAAAATGTTTAGTAAGAGTAGTTGATTAAAAAGCCTTTAAGAAAATGATTAACATAGCGTTATCGATAATATATGATTAAATTTTGTTAATACCTTTAAATTAACTCAAAAGTTATATTTAGCTATTAAATTAGCAAATAGATTTAAGAGAAGAAATAAAAAATATCGTAAAAATCGAAATTTCGATTTAATATCGAATATCTTTTGTAATTTTTTTAAAGCAAATCTATAATTTATAAAAAAAAGATTAGCAACATAAGTATTGATCATTTAGTTAATCATCGATTACAATCAAATAAATTATTGTCCTATTGACCGATATCATTTAGTTATCGATAAAATATCGTTTTATTTCCGGTGATGCTAATTTATTTCCGCTCTTAATTCAAAGACCCAACTTAAGCAATTCTTAAACCATTCACTTGGCCCCATGGGCAATCACATATATTGAGGTCACATCCACTCGAATCGATTGCCCTTTTCCAGATGCCAATCGAAAAGGCTATTTTCCATTAATAAACAATTATTATTATGATTTCTTTTTTCCTCTCTTATTATTATTTTTTTTTGCATTTAATGCCCAATTGGAATTGCGTTACAATGCGTGCGTATGTAGACTGGAGTAATTAAATGGAATTTAATAAACATAAACATCCGAATAATGAACGCTACCTTTCACGGCACCAGCAGCAGCAGCAGGGCCGCCAGTAAGCGGAAAACGCCAGACAAAAGGCGGCCCAGAAACTTTTGTTGAATTAATTAGAGTAAAAAGGCTGCCAGACAGCAGCGGCCGCAGCCTCCGCTTGCCTTTTAAACGATTCGTAAAAAGAATTCAATTCAAGCGAAGTGATATGAAAGAATTGATTAATAATCATAGCTAAAACCACAAAAGACCACAAGTTCCCCTCTTGCTCAGCAGCTCCGCGAAGACTTCGGCTACTGGCCAAAAGCCAAAAGACTGGCTGGCCACAAAAGCGCTGACGCCATGGTCCCAGCTCCCAGCTCTCGGCTCTCAGTTCACATCAAGGCCAATTGGGCTGGCTCCGGGCTCCAAGCTCCAGCAGATCAGAGGGTACACAGGGAAAAGTGCTACAGGGATTCCAAATGAAATGATTTTCAAATGAAACTACTTACCAAGAAGATCTGGAAGATACTATACTATAAACATTTAGTATTTTATTTGTGAAATGGAAAGTAAAATTATTAGAGGATTTCTTAAGAGCAAAAATATTATTATATATTATAAACATCTATGAGAAATTTTGTATACAATATACTTCCCTTTAATAATGTTTTTTTGGCTACACATTCTCTTGGGTAAATTTACCCTTTAATCTATAATTTCTCCGAGAATAAGTTCCTCTTTCAATCAATAATTTTCTCTCCGCTTAACACCCCCTCAAAATATTATTTCCAGTGCATGACTTCAATTGTAGTCCCCCGATCGGAGTACACATGTTGCTAGTTGCTGCCGTGCTCCATATTCTGGATACTCGGAGCTCGGGACTTGACTTTGATTCAATTTCCATATGAAAACATCGATTTGCGTTTGTGCGCCCGCGTTGTCGTAATCAAAGTGTTGTTTATGGAACACGTCCGGCGTGTTTTGCTCTTTTTCTTTCTTTTTTTTTTATATTTCTTGTTGCCGTTCCCGACTTGCTGCTTGCTGCCTCGTTGGCTGGCCATAAAAAATTGCTCACGGCAACAATTGCGCGCGTCGGCTGAAAAATATGTAGCAGCGATTACATTTGCCTATTGCACCAAGGCAAAAACGAGTCGAAGTCGAAGTCCGGAGTCCCGAGTTATGATTGAGTTCTAATGAGTTGAGAAAAATGTATCAAGGAAAACCAGTTCCCGGAATCGCAATTAGATAAGTGGGTTTATTCATGCCACAAACGTGAACAGCAAGAAAGGCCAGCAATTGTCCCGCGTCCCAACCAGGAGTAGGCTCGCATCGAATCGAAGTCGAGTCAGGAAATGGAAATTGTTTCCACCGAATGGCCTAACAAATGTGTAGCACATTTTATATAATAAGGCGTTACAAATATTTTTCAATTTCATTTATTTATAACAGAGGAAGGGGGCAAGGAGAAAATGGTACATTAGTACAGAAGAAGGAAACTAGTTTAAGTGCACGGAAAATAATCAGCATTGAAGAGGAGAAAATTCAAAGCCATTTTAAATTTAATTTTAATTATTAACAGTATTTTTTTAAACTGTATATACTTATTTTCTAGTATTCCATTGAATAAAACTGAAGCTCCGAACCATTTTCTCCGTGTATTCTCAGTCTTATCCGATATGCAAATTAGAAATTATCAAGAATTTACTACAAATAATGACTGCGTATAAAATCGAATGAAGCCATTAGGCCGCCGCATGACTTATGAATTTCCATTAGCCTGCCTGAGTTTCGATTTGGCCAATACACCTTTCATTCATTCACCTTTCCGACAGATTCTGCACTAGTTTAGGCCGCGATCGAAGGGCGTGAAATATTAATACGTTGAGCACGCCTGGTAGCCGCCAAAAGGGAAAGGTAAAGGGTACACCAGGGTCTTCAATCGCAGCTCCGATTCTCCCTGCGGTTAATTGCCTCACTTTCTAGCCGTTAAAATCGACTACGCCCTAATGTGCGTGCCTTTCCAATTACCAAGTCAGGCCCATCATTAGCCACGTTTACTAATGATTTTCAGCCAGGCTAGACCATGGGAACCGAGAGAACTGTTCCAAGTTTTCGCATGCACATGATAATGGCCATGGCGGCGCTTTGATTTTGACCGGCGGACGGCAAACAAGACAATAAATCAATAATTATTGCAAAATAATGCCGGGGACTCAATGAGAATAAGAAACTGCAGCCAAAAAAATTGGGTAGGAAATAAATTGCAGAGCTGGCCGGGCGGGCGTATGACTTAATTTGCCAATTTGAGCGCCAGAGGCTAAAGCGCACTTACTTCTTGGCCCAAAAAGGCCAGACATCTGGCCAACTCAAACTCAAGCTCAGGCGTTCGTTCTAAACGTCAATTTCCGTGCCAGCAGCAGCAGCAGCAGCCGTTGTCTTATTAAGGCCCAAACGCGTGCGCCGCAAAAATATATAAAAAACACAACAAACAGCAGCCCGCAAATAAGAATTCTATTATGATCATGCCACACAATATGATTAACTTGTTGACCCCGTCGAAAGAGCAAACAATAAAGGTACTGCTGCGGGTATTCTCTCGAATTTAGAACGGATTTCGAGTGGCCCAAATTGTTTGTTGCCTCGGCGGCCACCGCATGCACTTCCGTGCCTTGTGGTCAAAATGATTTTATGCAAACAGAAATCGAAGAAACCGAAAGCGATCCGCGAAATTGGCATTCGTTAGGCGTTGCTAATAATTGAAAAAAAAAGATATCTCCAAAAAGACCGCAAGAGAAACAAGTTGTAAGCCATTGCGGCTGCTGGGCACAGAGACGCCCAGGAATGCCACGAAGACCTGTGATTGCATTTGCGCACCTGACTTTTGGGCCAGCTGCGATTTCACAGTGGTCATCAAGGGAAGCAGCAATTGAGACTTTCCCTTTGAAGCGGGGAAAGAGCCTTGAAAATGTAGTTGGTTTTTGAGGGGAGAATCCTTGCACTTTAATTTAATTAACTCATTTTTATAAGCACCAGAATCCTTGCACTTTAATTTCATTAACAGGTTTTTATAGGCACATGTTTTGAGGCTCCCCTAACTTAATTTTTAAGCCTATGGCTTTAGAAAATCTACATTAATTTTCAATGATTCTGAAGGCCTATAAGCACAGAATCAACTAAAACCTCTCACTTTGTACTCTTTACTGCCAAGTTTATATTTTTATATTTAGTAGAGAAAGTCTTGGGCTTTATGGTATTATAATTATTATAAAAACCATGACCAAACTCCTTCCTTCAAATAAAATAATATATCAAATAATATAATCTAGTAAAGCCTCAGCTTTTTAAGTTTTCCTGATGGTTTTATAGATTCTAAACTATTTACTAACCCCTGTAAACTCTTCTTTTTAAAAAACTAGGTATCTTAGTGCCTCCACAAAATCGTATTCATTCGACATGTTAATTTTCGTTGTCAGCTTTCGCTGCAAAATTTATGAACACTTCATTGCCAGAGCTAAATGAAAATCCAGACACACACTCGCAGGGAAAAGAAAACCTGCTGGAAAATTGATTTTGCCAAAGCATGACAATCGCTCGGCCCAAAAGCTGCCTTTGGCTGCAAGGCTGACGCCCACCGAAAAGCAAAAAAAAATATCGAGAAATCGGCAAATCGCGAAATAATAGCAGAAAAGAGTCATAGTTAGAGCTTGGGCCAAGCTGAGCCAGCTGATTCATGACTTAATCACCGGCAATCGGTAGCTGCAACTTGCGGCCAAGTTGCACCGGGCTGCACCCAAAAAAAAAACGGCTTTATCAGTGGGCACCGAGGACGTATCGAGGTATCGAGTGAGTGGCTTGTGCCCGAAGGCAGCCACTTGGCTGACTTTGTGGCAGGCCAATTGATTGTTTTGCTCCACAACTGCAGGACTTGATTGAGATTTTCGCTTTTAGTTTTTAGTTTGGTTTTTTGTTGGCCTCGTGCTACGCCGTACTTTAATTGCTAAAATATTACTTTTCACTCTTCTGAGCCAACATCCGCTAGAAGCCAGCAACAACAGCTTCCACAAGCCATAAACAACTGTTCAGTTTGGAGTGATCTCTGCCAACGATCTTCTTGGATACTCAAACTCCGATCCGCGATCCGCGCATGCGCACCGCTGCCAAGTTATAAAAGTGTAAATAAGGTAATTAGTGCTTCCGGGCATAATCATACAAACATGACGTAGCTTGGTGGCTCCGGCGTTCAGCTCCAATGTAAGAGCACTGAGGAAAATGGGGGTATTCTGAGTATGAGTTATAGAAAATGAGAGGATTTCTAAGACAAATGGGAAAGTTTATATAGAAGAGTTTTTAGGGAGGTAAATTAAACATTAGTAAACCTTATTTTCTTGACATTTTCCTGTAACATTAATTTTGTTATTATGCTAAATCATTTGTTAGATAATCAAGCTCAGTTTTGATGTATAGCTGGTATTTTTTCCAGATTTTTTTTCTTAGTGTTTCCTGACTCTTTGCCAGTGTTGTTGTTTGGCCGCAGCAGCTAACGAACTGACGCACCGCGCGCGTTCCACAGCTCCAATCGAGGGCCTGAGATGCGGGGAGAGCTGGGCACAACCTTGTTGCCGATGACAGCGACGACAATGTTATGCTCCGCCGCCGGAAGAAGGGAATCCGGAGTCGGGCGGAGGCAGCAATTGCTGATAAGCAATAAAAACAAATGGCAGAGGCATGGTGCTTCAAGGGGACAGAACAGCAAGCCGTTCGGTGACGGAGCTGGTCAATAAAAGTGGCAGTTCTCAGTTCTCGGATCTCGAATCTTGAGTCTCAGTTCTCAGTTCTCGGATCTCTACTTGGCGCTATCCATTACAACCGCCAGAGATTTGGCTAATTATGATGCCAGCTGATCGGTTAGTTGACTCTCGAGAGGCTCTCATAAAGGGAGATGGAGCCATGATGCTGCCTAATTGGCAGATTGGAGAGCCAATTGATGGGGGCCCTCGTTCGCCCCAAGATTAAAGCAAATTTGCTAAAAGCCTCGCAACGAAATGAACACCGCCAAGTAGGAAACTACATGAAATATCAATGATTGGGTTTACGCCCCATAATGGGAAGCTTTAAAATTAGAACCCAGTGATCTTATGGGAAAAACTCGACTGTGATCGACAGGCATTAGGCCGAGATTCTCATTAATTTTAACTGTATTCCGGGCTTGGTTATTTCAAACTCATGTTTGGGGGGGAACCTGACAAGTTAATTATGGCCGCTTTTCTCCGGCTGCCACTTGCCACTTCGGTTGTCTCTGTCTCTTTTGTGGGCACATTAAACCATGATTTGTAGTGTTTAAGTTTTGATTTTTCCCTTTTCGAGTTTTATTTCGAAATTAATTAAGCGAAAACTACTGTTAACTGGGGGCATTTTGGGCATTGTTTATGCGCAATCGTGGACACAGAAAACGTGATGTTTTTGACGGATTTCTCAACTTGTCCAGGGGGCTGGCGGGCCGTCGAAAGACCCATTTTGATGTCTTAATTAAAGCCGAATACAAAATGCAGAATCAGCCTGTCTTTCTCTTTAATATTATTTTATTTTTCTTTTATTTTGTATTTGTTTCTTTTTTTTTGCATAGATAGAAATAACTGCAAAAGTGGCTGCTGGCGGTGCGAATCAAAGGCACCAATTAACGCGGAGTTGTTTGGACAAGTTGTGTTTACCCTCCGCCCAGTCGAGTGTGAAATTTAATCAGTGTGCGACCGGAGGAGAGCCATTCGGAATTCATTTAGCCCAACTCTAAATTGTTGTTTATTAATTTTGATGCCAAAATTTATTTGCCTAATTAGCATTTTGCCATAATTTTGATAAAACAATTTGTTGTGACTCAGAAAAAACACATCGAAGAGATCAGATCGAAGATGACACTGGGCCACGCATTTCATTGACTTGCTTCACATAATTTATGGACACTCCACGGAACCTGAGACTTGGACTTACTCAAACGCCCTCGCCAAAATTTTTCAACAGCCTTTTGTTTAAATGAATGAATGGGTAGGAATTTAAAGTATATAGCAAAGGAAAAAAAATACAAAAATAAATAAAAAAAAAAAAAATAAAATACAAAAATATATTTTAAATAGTATTCATAGGGGAATTATCTATCTCTAGGTGTCTGTATATGTTTATCTAGTTAGTATCTATAGAATTATCTTCCTGAACAAATATCTTTTGAACTCCTACTTTTCTCTTCCATTACATTGTTTATTTGAATTTATTAAACAAAAGTCAGAGCATTTCATATTCGTTATATTTATCCCCTTGGCCATCACTCTTTTTCCTATTTAATTGTGTGTTGGTATTGCCATTTCGTATCGCTTTTGGCTGTCCTATCATAAATTTGCAGGCTTATCTGCCCAGCCAGATCTCCTGTTTCCAGCGACCTAAGCTGAGCATTTGTGTTGATTCTCATAATATGCTAATTAAAATCGTCTTCATCTTCGGCTGCTTCGGCTGACTGGCTGCTGTGCTTTGCCTTTTGGTCAATTAA
This sequence comes from Drosophila nikananu, assembly GCA_008042635.1. Lineage (NCBI taxonomy): Eukaryota > Metazoa > Arthropoda > Insecta > Diptera > Drosophilidae > Drosophila > Drosophila nikananu. Next base: position 3,641 of record VNJV01016210.1, on the reverse strand, counting down.
ACAATATCGACATCTAGTTTTGTTTAAATTAACATAAAATTTTTTTTGGGGCGATGAGGTAACAAATTACGTACAAGCATTTATCATGTTATTGGCATCGAACTACAAATAGCCGCGTTCCAATAGATTTTTATTCAAATAGCTGCGATTAAGCGGACTTTTTGGCCGGGACATAAATTCACTTTGGCTTTCATAAAAGTGACAGTTTCTAATGTCAAACAAAATGTGCCGCCCCACGACGTCCCCTTCCAGCGGCAAATCTAACTCTGGCCATCAATAAGTGTTCGATATTTATTTGACATTTGTGCCGGGTTTTATTGCTGAAGTTGGCTTGCAAATTGGCTTATTTATTTGCCAGTCCGTCGTCGTGTGTTAATAGTGTTTCATTTAAATGTTAAATACGAATGTGGTTTAATTAAACTGATTTATTGTGGGTGATCAGGTGATTTGTAGCCCGAGCAGCTCTCTGCTCCGGAGTTCAATGTGCAATTAATAGTCGTTTCAATGCAAATTGAGGCTTGGCATTGTCTTCTTGAGCTACGTACTAAACTAAGCTACGACTTAAAGTGCTCTTGAGAGAGAGAGGAGGCTGAGAATTTAACTCTTAAATTTGTTTAAATTGCCCGTAATTGCGTCGGGTTAAATGGGCTGCCAAAAAGCACTCAGTGAGCGGTTTTTATAGTGCTCTGAACTCAACCCTTTACCAGCTGCAGCCAACGATCATCATTTAAATACCCGCGAATGCAGGCAGCTGCGAAGCAAATAACCACTCAAAAATTTATAACTGTGTCTGATCATAGCAATTAGTGTGAATTTGATTTTATTGCCGACTAAGAAAAAAACGGAAAGTGTTCAGAACGAGCCAACCAGCCAGCCAGACAGCCAAGCAGCAGCAGTGATGCAAGGAGGCCATAAAGCCAGGCAGATCTGAAAAGATCCAATCCGATGCGTAGCTAAAAAGCAGTCAGGCATTCCCCAAATGCAGTTCAGACACAGGAAAAAATAATATAAGCAGGGTTTATGGGGGTTTAAGTGGATGAAGTACTTAAGTAATGTATGTGCCACACCTTTGGCCACAGGAAATTAAATACTTAAGCTCAAGGAAGTAATTCCTGGATATCCACATTGATTTCTCAAGACAGATGCCTCTTTAAAATTAGTTATTTAATTTACTAAATGTATGTAAACAGCTTTAAAGCTTCATTAGAAAATAAAGTCTTCTTTGTGTATTAAAATCATGAACTTTAATAATGGTAATACATTCTTGTAGAAGTATAAAACACATTAAGGATAAAGGCAAATCAAACGTTACTGAACAGCTTTCTTTACAAAGAGTTTGCTACTGATAATAACCCTAATTTTAGGTTAAAATAGTAGTAGTGGGGCATATTTTCCCGCAGTGCACACACAGCTGCAAGACTCCCGCCCGCCCCGAAGTCCGGAGACAGTTAATTGGGGGCCCGCCTTGTGGTCACACGCAGCAGCCGCCGAGGAACCGCAGTCAAAGTCAAAGCCGGAGTCGCAGTTGAAGTCGAAGCCGAGGCCCAAAGCCAAAGCATTCATAATAAAAGCTGAGGAATGAGTAAATTAAGAATTATGGCTTTAGCATGCAAATTCAAAATTTCCGATACACAATAAATTACTTAAGAGACCGAAGAAAAAAAATAAAAACAGAGAGGGAGAGCAAAAAGGAGGATCAGAGCCAAAAGCCACAGAACGATAAACGAACAAAAGCGTTGAAATACACAACTGGCAATGCTTTCAATAAAGAAGTTGTAGACTGCGAGCTAAACATGTGATTTATTTGCAAAGAAACTGTCTGAAAACACGGAAAGAAATAGGACAAAAATAAGCTTAAGTTATCCCATAACCAATCTCTCAAATCTCTCTTCTTAAGATCATTTCTCACAGTGCACCAGTCCAGGCCTTGAACCAAGCTCCCTGGCTGGCTGGCAGATTAAAAGGGTCAGGCATTCGCTTTCATGTGGGTGGCCTCATGTGGAGCATCTGTCAGCCAAAAGATCTTGAATGCCAAGCAAATTATGATTTTGCCGAAAGTGAAAAAAAAGGACGATCTTTAATTGTCTCAAGAAGCAAACGCCCATTTTGCCAGCGATTCAGGTCAAGGCAGGAGCTCAATTCCGCCACCGAACGCATTTCGTTCTCACACAAATCCAAATCGAATTCCAGCTGGCAAATTAATAGGCCAAATTAAGTGCGACTCCTAGGAAATGGTTAAAAATCGACTCGGCTTATATCCAGCGGCGTGCAACCGGAGATTTGATATTTTTTTGCCCGGCTACCATTTACATATCCGACTGGAGCAGCACTCCAGTTCCCACAATGAAATGATAAATGAATTTCAAACTGTGCACGTTATTCAAGGACCGTGTGTCCGGGTGTCCATCAGCCGCAGCTCTTGGAGGGGCAGTTGCCTGCCTGGATTAGTGGAGGAAAATGCAGATGCTGGCTACCATCTAACTTACTTGGCCAATTTCAAGTAGTTTGCCCAACTAACGGCCTGGTAATACTGCCATTTATCTGCATTTTCTATTTATATCGTCCTGGTGTACCTAAATTTTCTGAAAAAAAATGGGTACATTTGTTGCCTTAAAATCGCGAACTCCTTCAGTGGTTTTTTGATCGTAACTTTGCTTAAACTCAACGGATTTCAGTCTGGTTTGGTTTTTTCTTCATGGTTTTTCAAGGAGAACTTTTCTGCATTCAAAACTCGATTTCTAATTTTTTGCCAATTTTTAACAATTTTGACGATGTAACCCCTTTCATTTTCTAGGAAAAAATGGGTACTCAAAAATCGCGAATTCCTTCAGTGGTTTTTTGATCGTAACTTTGCTTAAACTCAACGGATTTCAGTCTGGTTTGGTTTTTTCTTCTTGGTTTTTCAATGAGAACGTTTCTGCATTCAAAACTCGATTTCTAATTTTTGGCCAATTTTTAACAATTTTGATGATGTAACCCCTTTCATTTTCTAGGAAAAAATGGGTACTCAAAAATCGAGAACTTTTTCAGTGGTTTTTTGATCGTAACTTTGCTTAAACTCAACGGATTTCAGTCTGGTTTGGTTTTTTCTTCATGGTTTTTCAAGGAGAACTTTTCTGCATTCAAAACTCGATTTCTAATTTTTTGCCAATTTTTAACAATTTTGACGATGTAACCCCTTTCATTTTCTAGGAAAAAATGGGTACACAAAAATCGCGAATTCCTTAAGTGTTTTTTTGATCGTAACTCGGCTTCAACTCAACGTATTTCAGTCTGGTTTGGTTTTTATACCCTTGCAGGGTATTATAATTTTAGTCAGAAGTTTGCAACGCAGTGAAGGAGACGTTTCCGACCCTATAAAGTATATATATTCTTGATCAGCATCAACAGCCGAGTCGATCTAGCCATGTCCGTCTGTCCGTCTGTCCGTCTGTCCGTTTCTACGCAAACTAGTCCCTCAGTTTTAAAGCTATCTGGATGAAACTTTGCAGATATGCTCCTATATGCTCTCACTGCTATATATGTCGGAACGAGCCGGATCGGACGACTATATCATATAGCTATATAGGAAAGATCGGTAAATTTTAATGAAAAAAATTATAACTTAGCCAATTTTTAAAAAATTTGAATAAAATTTGAGA
>VNJV01016200.1:0-10271 GCA_008042635.1 Drosophila nikananu | reverse complement strand
ACCCGCCACCCGCTCCCTTCCCTATCCTTTCCTTATCCTCCTTTTCAGCCATGTCTCCGTCTTGGCCGGGTGGCCCAATTCCATCTCGGGTGTAAATGAAAGTGAAACAATGGCTGTACTTAAAGAAAATGGCGAAAATTGCATGTAAGCTGCAGAACCATCGCGCGGAAAGCGCTCTCTCTCTTTCCTCGCAAGCGAAATGCAAACCGAGACTTGCAAATGGCCCCGCCAAGGACGCGGGAAAAGGGGAGGGAGCAGGTTCTTGTTATGATTGGCAAAAGGGAATAATGAAGCGGCAGTATTATGGCGCCACGGTTATAAAGAATAAAGACTGTTGTTGGCAAAGAAACTTTTCGGTTAACTAAAAGGAACACTTTTCACAGCTAAGCTCTTGTTCTCAAAGTGAATGTGTGCATGAAAAGTGCTGGAATAATTAAGGGCATACAATCAGGGAACACATACTATTATCGTTAAAGATGAAAGCAAGCTTTGATAATAATGTATTTTTAGTTTGAATATAAATTAACATAAAATGGCGATAATCTTTTAAAAATTTCTTACATATTGCTAAAATTAAGTTTATCACTTTTTTAATTTTAACTCTTAGAGTATTACAAAGCCCTCCTATAAATTTTATTTAAAATATTTGCTTTTGTCTGTCAAAGTATAATTAAATAAATGCCCAATCTGGGGAACTTTCCCTTTATTTTAATCAACAATTCCCTTTGACACCTTTGACCCATTGTGTGCTCCTGCCAAAAAGTGTTTTAATTGCGCAAAGGTTGGCCGGCAATTAAAAACAACAATTAAAAGCGCAACGCTCATTTACACCAAACGAAAATCATACAACCCACACACATTGCTGACAAAGTTTGAAGCGCTTAACACATGTCAGAAAAGAAAACGGAAAAAATGAGCCAAAAACCCAGGAACAAACCTGAACAAACCTGAACAAACGACACCCCACATGGCATTAAGTTTTTATTCGCTAAACGTTTGCGTGTGTAATTAAACGTGCGCTCATAATGAATTTAACGCTCAAAGTGGACGACGGCCAACGTGGCGTATGCGCGACGCCCAGTACTTTGAGCTAATCCACCGCTGAGCTCTAAGTGCGAACGTGTAATTAAATTGATGCGAAATAATTATATGCAGGGGTTGTCGATCGAGGAGGAAAGAGGGGAGATGGCTGGGAGGGCCCTGCTTCATAAAGGGTGCCCAGCAATTTTACATCGCTCGCATTTCACAGTTCTCTTGCTCTGCCTGGCTTCTTTATCTTTTGCACCATGCAAAGTTATTTAAATTAAATTCCAGTCAGAGCTCCAGCCGCTGCCCACACTCCAGCACAGACACACACACGCACAGGTGCAGTGCGGGAAAATGTGTGTTAGTTAAATTTAAGAGCAAGATAAAAGTAGAGTAAAATATAAAGAACATTTTTTGGTTCAAGCTTAATACTTAAGAATCTTTAAGCTAATAGTAGAATTATTGATGTTTTTACTCCTGCTAACTTTAAATATTATTTTTTCTAAATTCCCATAAAGCACAGCCACTTTCTGCAAGTGTTTTCATCAAAGTTTGGCGGAGCATTTCCCCTGGATGGCGCTATGCCCGAGTCAAAGACAATTAAATGTCACTGGGTGACCGTGGCCGCTATGGGTGTTTTTTTGCCATTGAATGTGTTATGCGGAGCAAGTTTGACATATTGTCGGACTGTGTTAAAACTATAAAACTATACAAATTTCATTGAAGAGTACACGCTTTTTTCCTGCTCCTTGTGCGCTCGCAGGATGTTATAATTGCCCGTTGTGGCAATTTTTCAGCCAGGGCAACGCAAAGTGTAGACAGCAATCAAATACATCCTCTGAAAAGGACGAGAAGATAGTGCAAAAAACTGAAAAGCAAAACATTTATCCTCCAATGTTTTAAAGCATTCATGAAGCTGTAAAATTGATTTAACCATTCGAAACCTTTTTTCTCCAAAATTGTGGCCTACTTTTTTATTTGCATTCTCTTCAAATTCTCTCTTTGCAAATTCAGGACATGCAAACACATCCCTCAACTGAGTTGTCATTCTGTGTCACATTGTAGTAATTTATGCTCTGTCTTTCAGTTTTTCCTTACTTTTTTCCATGAAAGTCATGAATTTCAGGCAACTGAAACCATGTATATGTAGCAGCCATAATTTATGCTCTAAATAGCAGAATTCACCACAAAACTAAGGGTTAGCCAGCAGCAAGCCAGCGATTTGAGATGCTACTTTCTGGCTTTAACTAATTAATGCATTTTTGAGTGACTGGCTTTTTTTGTGTCCACGGGATTACAGAATTTGTAAAGGCTTTATTTTTTGATGCTGCCGCCCTTGCCGTTGGCAACCCACATAAATAGCCCACAAATAACTTTTAACCCCCCGCCGGCATTCATTTGCATAATTATCCATGGAAAGCCAGAAAAAAACAAAAATAGGAAAAACAAAAAAGTAAAGTCATGCTGGTATAAATTTAAACATTGTCCTCGGAAAGTGCAGGGCCAACTGAATATAATTAGAGACAAATTGGATCACAGACAGTTCTGCGTCAGTATGGAAATTCGTGTGCAGGACTCACTAGTATATCAGGTTACTAGTTTATTGTTCCAGGTGCATTCTGGTTAAACCGCATTTTATGCTATTTTACTTGCTATGAATTCTGAACAATGCAGCAGGACCAGTGGACCATCAAATTTACAATGAATGCACGCATCGACAGGAACATAATGGTGAAGGAAATCCACTGGCAGCACCTAGTGCCACAAAAGCCCAAGGACATTATGGAGCAACAGAGAACAGGTAGCCGCCATGCAAATAATGCAAAAATACAGGGGCCATAAATGACAGTAACAAGCACCGAAACAATATGCATGACAAACAGTGCTGAAAACTTCAAATTTCCTTCCGGCGAACATTAAAATACTCTTCTAAATGTACTTAACATTGATGAATATGTAAAAAAATATATTAAATTTTGAATGCTAGTAAACTAAATTACTTTAAAACTAAATAAACATTCTTTAAACAATATATAACCCCTTAAAGTACAACTGGTGGCACTACCAAATTCGCCGCTTAATAAATCATACCCCCTAGAAACCCATATGCATAAATGCAGCCTGAAAATGGAGCAACCGGAAATAGAGAGTGGAGAGTGTACAAAACACACCAATGCCAGGCAGCTAACTGGCTATTTTGTGTTAGTTTTCAGTCGCACGTAGAACGAATATATAAACGTATAAATACTTTAGCCGGGCGCGTGCTCGGTGCTGATTTTGAATATGCAAATGCCACGAGAAACAAGGCAAATAAATATGGTTAGCAAATAAATTCAAACGGGTGCAGTGGGTAGAATGGAAAGTTTGTTGGACTCACCGGAAGTAAACGCCGGGCGTGCGCTGGTCAATATCGGAGGGATAGATGCGACCAACACGGCACTTGCTGAAGAAGATGCCCATGAAGGAGGGATCCCGCTTGGCAGGCCAATCCTTGATTGGGAAAACGAGAGGATATGTGAGATACTCGGGCGGATCCGAAAACTCCAAGTAGCCGTTGAGGGAGAGCTGTGAGAAAGGATAATTAAATTAAGATTACATTTCCAAATATATTTCAATATAATTAATACTCACCCTCGTGTAGTTGAAGCGGAATCCGTAGAATGGCAGCTGAAAGTTAAGATTCTTGTGGAGCTGCGTCATCGAGGCATGAATATCAAACTGATAGTCGGCGCGTCCTCCGAACATATCCTTGTCGAAGTACCAGTACATAAAGGTCTGCCGGAGCTCGGCAAGTCGGGCTGCCGTAATGGTATATCCTCCGGCCGCCGTCGAAGGAGTTGAGGGCGGGGCAACATTGTTATTGGGATCTAACAAGGAAAGAGGAGCCAAAGACAAATAGCTAAGTAAGGAGAACTCTGGCCTATCATTATAATTTCACGCCTAATCCCGGAAGATTACTTTTTCAATTCCACAATATTATCCTGCCAGCGCTGGCTGCAAGCGGAGGCATAAAGTGAAAAGAAAACTTTCCACAGCGCACCGTCGGAGGCTCTTTTGCATTTTCTGCATTTTCTGGCTGCAACTTGGCTACATCCCTGGCCGCTTCCACGTTCCGGACACTTGGCCATTAAAGGTCACAGTTAATATTCATTTCTGTCCTGCCTTTCCAGCTTTCCTACCCACTCTTCTAATTTCTTTTCACCGCTGCTGGTGGTGGTGGTGCTGCTGCTGCTGGCCTTTTAAAGCAATTTAAGCTGATTAAGTGCAAAGCTGACGGTCCCCAATGGACACTCCTCCTGTTACAGGAGCCCGGACAGTGGCAGTGGCAGTGGATCCGCTTAAGGATATTGCTCCTGACGCTGACCAGAAACTTAAATTGCTGGCGAAGTTTCTGTGGAGGAGTGAAGGCAAGGATTTCCAAATATTTCTGACATCTCCTTGGAGGGAGCTGAGGTTGCACCGAGAAAAGTGAAGTATTTTCCAAGGGAAATTGTTCAGTAATGCTCTTAAAGTTTTACTTTACAGCATAACAACAGAAATTAGAGGATATTATGCAGGAATAGGTTTATTGAAATCATTTGCCATTCTCTTTTCTTGAAAGGCTTGACTACATCAACCCGGTTTACTTTGTACTTTAAGAATGTTTAAATACTCTGATAATCAAAGCAAACCAAAATAATTCATATCATATTATGAATTAAAAATGGAGTGCTTAAGCATTTGTTCTACAATTATTATACTCCTTCATTCCACTCTATTTATTATACCTCAATCTTCATATATTTCTCTTGTTTCACTTCGCTTTAACTTTCTGCTATTTAAACCTTAAGCGTCACTAATAACTTCCATCCATTAATTATGATATTCAATTAAGACCCTGTGGCACCTTTTTTGCTCCCTTGTGCATAGTAATGTCGCCCTTCTATCGCAATTTGCATTGAATAATTGCAATTTGCAGTTGTATCCTGAATTTATAATTTCCCTTTTTCCCCTTTTCACACTTCCCTCTCTACATTTTTGCTGCTCTGTTTTGTTGTGCTATCTGTCAATTGCCGAGTGTTCAATGAATTATTGGCCATTAATTGCATTGATTTTGATTGTAATGAGCCAGCTAATGAAACGTCAACAGAAGAAGAACGAAGATCTTGGACCATGAAACCAGATCGTCTCATTTTTTCGAACATCCGATAGAACATCTGTCGCGTTTTTAAGCTATTTATGAATTACTGAACCGAACAGGACCGGAGCGGGTCGTAAATCGTCCGCTAATCCTTTTTGTGAGGTCCTCATAAAAGTGCGCGGATTAGTTGCCGTCTTTTTCGTGAAAATTAGTGCGCGGAAAACACGCAAAATTCGCGTGCTCGGGTTGTGCTTCCCGGGAAATCTGGCCTCTTGCCATTTTCCTTTTTTATCTTTATGACAGGGCCCCAGCTCAGGTAGTTTTCCAGGAATCCAGCCCCAGGCGAGTCAAGTTGAGCCGCGGCAGCTGTTGGGATTTAGCTGGGACTTCAGGTAGGACTTGCAACAGGCGCAGGTAAAGCCAACGAGAGACACTATATAAGTTCAGGTCTTCTGGCCACTTCATCACAGTCTGAAAACAGCACTCAACATGAGCATCAGCACGTTTAACTTCCAGTTCTATAACTACAAACTGAATCCCGAATCGCCGCACTTCGGCAGTGCCATGGCTCTGGGCACTGGCTGTGTGTCTAGCTCTGGGTCCACTTCCCACACATCGACCTCCAACTCCTTCATCAGCGAACTGGAAATGGACATTGACGAGGACATGTCCGCGCCATCGGTCACTTCCACTCCGAAACCGCGCTTCACCACCCAACTGGCCCTGGAGCTGACCAAAAATCAAAATGGGGAGGGCATTCCGGCACTGCGGCCCAAATTGCATACGGCACAGAAGCGCTGGTCCATGGAGTTGCGGGAAAAGGTCCTGGAAATGTCCAAACGAAACAACGCTTCCGATGTGGTTCAGGACAAACCGCAAGCCGCGGTGCAGCAGGAGGAAGTTCAACTGCAGCAGCATCAGCAACTGCAATATGAGCAACAGCACTTGCAACAGGAAACAGCCGCTGCTGCAGCTGCAGTTGCCCCCACTGTCAGCGACAAAATCAACTTCTTCAACAAGCTGACCAACACCTTTGAGTCCTCCGGCACTACGAACTCCCATCGAAATCGCTTCATATCGCTGTTGCGTTCGAGTCGACCCCAGGTGGCTGCCACCACCGGCAGCAACAGCTCCCTGAACTCCATCAGCTCCCAGGCGACCATCACCCAGATGGTGCCGCCACCCAAGCCCAAGCGTTTGGGGGCATCGGCTCCGATTCCCTCTCCATTTGCCACGCCCACGGGTGTGGGCAAGGGTGGCAGCCATCGCAAGTGCTCGCTGCGCCGCAAGCCATCGATGGACAAGTCACGGGCCACCATTTCGCGGCAAAACTCGAGCGCAACTGTCCGGCCCCAGCATCACACCATCATGGAGGACCTCAGTTTGGTGGTTCCTGTACGATTGCGCATCGCCGAGTACGAGCAACGCATTTCAATGAGTGCGTAAGGGGTCAGGCAGCAAGAACCGATGACCCCCCGAGGCGGTTTACAGTGCAAATTGTGCGTTCCCAAGGACAAACCGAGCGCAAATCATAGTTCTAAGTTAGCATAAGCTTTTAAAGACATTTCAAATATACAATATGTGAAGCAAAACAATGATTTTTTATTGGGAACACGAATTTGGGGAATGAGAACAGTTGAGATATTCCTATAGAAAACTGCTAAATGGGGATTTATATAAACAGTTTTTGACTTATAAATGAAGTTACTGTACTTCTGATGACACATTTTAATCAAAAATTTTAAACCTTGTATTTAAATTAAATCAGAAATCTTACAAATACAATTCTCAACTAAATTACTTCCTTGAATCATCACCGGATGTACTAAAATTCGACAAAATTGACACAAAATCTACCGTAACCCAACCCTTTTAATCACATAACCACAGACGAACAAAAACCTCTGACTAATATAGGAAAAAATCCAATTCCCTTACCGAATAGCCAATATTTCAGTGCTGAGGAAATGATAAAACGAGTTGCTTTTGCAATTGCCAGCGGAGGTTGTAAACTGAATCACGCAAGTCCATGTACTCCAAATGCTCTCTTGTGTCCACAGAGATATGGGATATGTACTGCTCTGTCTATATAAACATACATATGTGTATATAAATACCCCTGCACCACGCACTTGTTTTGTTTGCCGAGCAAAAGGTGGAGCAGAAACAAGGGACTCGTTGTTAGCTTTTTAATGCCTCAACCCGGGCATTATCTTATCGGAGCCAAACAGAGAGAGGGAAAACTTGGAAAAGAGAGCTTAAAACACCTGCCCGAGAGGGTGAGTGGGAGAGTGGTGAGCCAGCGAACAGGTTATCGAGCAAATATTGGTAACTAAACCGAGCTGAAGCCAACTGAGCTTGCTGCTCTGATAAGATAGCCCATCCAGCGGGCAACGCGGCGTATGAGTAATAGGCTATGTTAACTGAATCAGCGCAGGGACACTGAATACTCACCCCAATTGTAGCCACTGTTGTCCACGTCGTACAGCTCGCCCAGGTAGTCATTCGGCATGATTAGGGCTCCGGACATGGCCTGAGGCTTCAAACCGGCCACGGTCAGAACGTCATCCGTTCCCCGGCTGTCGACATGCACCACGGGTATCATCCTCTGGCCACCAGTGCCCACATTCTTGGCAGGCTTTTGGGTGGTGAGAACGGATGGTTTTGGGGTCGGGCTTGGATTCACAATCACCACCTTCTTGGGATCGGGTGTAGCCTTTGGTACATCCACAAGTTCAGCCTGGGGCTTGGGTTTTGGCTGGGCCTTGGGTTGCTCCACCGGCACTGCGTTCACAATCTGATCCTCGAATTCCAGTCCCTCCTCGGAGAAGTTTTCGTTGGCCAGGACATAGGCCATAAAGCCACAGGCCAGCGCACAAACCACAAACAGTTTGAAGCGCATTTTCACTCGCTTCCGTTAGCACTTATAGTAATTCGTAATTCGTTTTTTTTTCGTTTCACTGCTAAAAGAAAAATTAAACATATATTTAAGAAACTTTTCACTAATTTTAAAGGCCACAAAGAAGGGAATTTAATTAACTTTCTAATAAAGCACTAAATTAAAATAAATTTCAGTATATTTCACTTAGTTTTCCCTGCAGTTTTCACTATTTTTCACTTTTACAGATGATAAGGGAGTGGAAGGATCGAATCAACAATTATTTTATACATTTTGTTAATATTCTTTAAGTTTTTCAGTTTCAAAATGAAATAAATTGAGTTTTCACTATATTTCTTTGATTTATCCCAGTTTTTCTTGATTTTTTCCAACAATTTTCACTTGATGACATCATCAGTTCTGGGGCCATAGGCTTATCAGCCTTCTTATCACTTTGTCACCAATTTTGGAATTTATTTCCCAATTACCAGGCAGAAAAACACGTTCGTTGCAGCGAGCCGCTCAGCTAAGACTAAAACTGAAATGATCGGGGCGTTGCCAAAACTCTGTTCACCTGTCGCCGTCTAGTCGATTGTGAAACGTTTCCTTATCGGCCAGATAAAGTTAACCATATCTAATCATTGGACTTCACGCACTGATAACGCATTCCTTGCGGCGTTTCCCTCTCTTTTTTGGGCTCGGTGCTCTAGATTGTGCAAGTTGGCCAAAGTTACCAATTTATTTGTTTACTCCGGTATTCGAAATATACGGGTACGAGTAGAGTGGCGGGGAGCAACTGCTCTCTGTTGACTGTGGACACTCGGCAATTTTTGTGATTCATTTTCATTCCAGTTAATCATCAGCGTTTGTCATGACGCGGCCATTTTGTGGAAAATTGAATGGGCCGTATAATATATATGTTCTCTTACAGATTACACTTCCGCTATAATTATAGACAATGACCCATTACCGCCCATCATACGGCATTTCCGCTGCAGCTCAAGTTTTATGAATGGCGGACGACGACAAGAGGCCTACGGATTGATTTCATTAGGCCATGAAAGTGTCATGGCCTTCATTAATGAAGAAATAAACAAGGGAACGAGGCAAGAATACGGGTAACGCTGGTAATGGAAAACATAAAATAAATACAATTTCTGAGCGAAAATTTAGGCGGGCCTGAATTTCTTAAAGCAGATTGGGCCAACTTGTAACCAATGCCAAAGAATGTTATTTAAATGATATGTCACTTTAAAGTTTAAATTAATAAGCTAAGAAAATATTTACGTAGAACCATTTATATGTTGATTTATTTTGCATTACATTTGTTCATTAGTTCAATTTTACCTAAAATTCTAAAATGATCAGAATACAAATTTTACCTAACATAAAAAAAAGCACTTACTTCATTCCTTGTCATTTCGTTTGGCCTGCAATTTTATAAATAGATACTTAGCACTTAAATATAGTTAAATTAAATTCAATGTAATTTAAATTATACAAAAACCACATACATTTTTAGACTCTTGAGTCATTCTAGGGAAGAATTCACCTCGTTTTTTTAACTCTCCGACAAAAACCCATCATCAATTAGTGGCCAGCGAACCTGCTGCATTATCAGCTTTAGTGGCTGATAAGAAACGGTTTCGAAATTCCAACTAGGGCCATGTTTTGGTGTCATTATCATCAGCTACATGTGTATAACAATATAAACTTAACAGAACCCCAAGGTGCGGTGTTAATTAACAGATCCCGCCTTACTATATTTCCCAATGATCCCAAGAGTAGACCACGAAAAAGATAAAATATGAGATTTACAAAAGACAGAACTATTGATATACAAATGTATATGGGTTAAACCAAAATCATAAAAATTAATATTCCTAGCATATTATATGTACCTATGTATATGATTTATGGGGTCGGAAACAACTCCTTCACTGTGTTCTGTTCTTCTGACTGATATTATAATACCCCGAAATCAGTATTAAAATTTAAATATTTATTCATCGTTTTATAAGATATTTTTTTGGAAAATTAAATCTTAAAAATGCAATAACTGGGCTAAAAACACATTAATTTGAATTCGGAAAACTGTTTTGAGCTAGTTTTTATAAGGCTAATAAAACTGCAAACTAAATTTCAATTTATTTTAAAATTAGTTTTTTTAAATATTTTTCGTTTACCTTTTCAACAATTTAACATCTTAAAAATATTGAAAAAATTTGTAAATTTTTTTTGCCATCA
>VNJV01016183.1:0-43434 GCA_008042635.1 Drosophila nikananu | reverse complement strand
AAGAATATGCATTCAAAATTCATTAAATAATTTATACTAAATTAAATGAATTGAAGCTATTAAAAAAATATGTTAAATTTTTTTTTGTAGATTAAAAATCCGTGTAAATTTGATAAATAATTTATACTAAATTAAATGAATTGAAGCTATTAAAAAAATATGTTAAATTTTTTTTTGTAGATTAAAAATCCGTGTAAATTTGATATTTCCGAAAGCTTGAATTACAATTCATTCTAAAGTGATAGTGCTTTTCCAAAGCTCAAGGTTTTTACATTTTTCTACCTACCTTTTCATTAACAAGTTCTAATGAAACATATCCCCACCTTTGTAGGGCTGTTATTTTTGTTGCAGTTGTAAATATGTATGCGTTATTTTCCGAGGGGGAAGGCTAGCAGTGATATTGTGGGCGTTGGGCTGTGGACGGGACTTGTTGTGGCTGCTGCTGCCATAGCTTCAGATTCGGATTTGGATTCGGATTCAGCTCTCTGCCGCTGCTGGGTTGCCTGCGCCAGCCATCCTGCTGACGTCTTTGGCTCAATATTTTGCGTCTTTTGTTGTGACTTTGGCCTAGTTAGCATTTTTATGCATTGCGATTAATATACTGTACGTTTTTCACATAAAAGAACCCTTTGCTTATAACTGTTTCTCTCAGTCGACGCACGCCCCTTGCATATCAATTTCGCCTGTTGACTTCTTTTTAAGTTGAGCACTTTTTTATTATCTTTTGGTCGGTGGTTAGGTCTATGATTCATTCGTCTTGGGTCTTTTCTTTCTATAAACTGGTTTTCCATTTTTATTTTTCGTCTGTCTTTTTGTCACGTTCTGTGAACCAAAAAGTGAGATCTTCAAGGGGTCTATGTTATTGTCTGTCTGCCAGCCAGCTTTATTTTTTGTTGTGTCTTGTTTTCACCTTGTTAAATGTACGAATTTGTAAACTATTTGATTTTTTCGGACAATACCTGTTGCGGAGGAAGCTCACGTTTCTTCCTTCCTTCCCTCACCCTGGAAAATCGTGACAAACAGTAAAACTTAATTGTTTAACTTTCGGTTCTTTTCGATTAACCCAACTCTCAGCCTTTATCTCTCAGAGGTGTTTATACAGTCAAAGATAATAATACTAAATGGGAGAGGCCAACCAACGGACCGACCTTCCTTCCTTCCTTGTCTGAGACATTAAAACTTGCTTTTATCGCTTTTATCGCTGCCCCAAAAGTTGGGAATAATTAACCTTCAGCTAGGCAATTGCAAATCAAGTTGCCAAAGTGTATATCTTGGGTTGTAGTGTATGAATTCCCCACTCAAGGATCACTTTTATGGTCCAAGCTTTGCCCTCTCACAGTCCCAAGTGCAACAGTTGGAATAAGTTTTCCATTCTATTAATTTTTAATGCAAAACTTTCGTAATTGTGTTGTGTTTGGGCCACACACAAAAAGTGAACGGCGCAAAAACGTTTCGCAAAACCTCTATTTTTTGGTGGGTGGCTCTAGCTCAAGCTTTTGTTTGCCACCAAGATTTGTAATTGGCTCCGGTTCGTTCTCCTTGCAATTTATTAAAAAACTTTGCAATGGATTTGAACGACATAAAGCCATTTATGTTTATAATCTAGTGTGACTAATCGTATTTGCCCATATCGAGATGAGTCAGATATCTGTTATACAAGACAAGAAATGCAAGTAATTCGAAGGAAAATAAAGGGTTATTGCACAAAAGTTTGTTTTAAATCGGATTTAACTGCATTTGATGTTGATTTTAGCATTTGGAAAGTATTTAATAATATGATTCATGATTTTAAGTGCTACGTTTGGGGTTATTCCGTGTTATAAAAATAATTAGTTGTAACAACATAAAGCTTTCAATATTAACCTTGATATGCATTTAAAACCATTCAAATATAAATATGGATTATATTTCAACGCGTTTTCACTAACCTTGGAAAGTGAAAAGCACAAAAGGGGTCTGACTAGACAATGTTCATATATCTATTCCATATCGATATATGATGCAAAAGTTGGTATATAAATCGATATTTTAACGTTCCGATAAAACGATAAATACATTTTTTCCAAAAGTTTATATATTTTAAAGATATAAAACTGTTTTTGATATGATATTTTTGATATTTGACATATCATATCGACTCTTCCCTTCGATGCTGGTATGGAATTCCCAACTACAATAAAGTAAGCACACAAGAAATTATTAAATCTATTTAAATGTAAATGTATAATTCCCCTTTTTTTTATTTTCCGTGCTTCTCATGGATTCCCACATTTCATAGTCCACGGGCAAGGTAGGGAGAGCCCCCAAACAAGCCAAGAAAGAACCCCGACGACTAGTAGACCATCCCGTCTCATTTCTATGGCTTGCCATCGACCAAAAAATACACAAAGATTGACACTCATCTCTCTCGCTTTCTTTTCCTATACCCACCAGGTTATGGCCGCCGGGAAGTGGTCGAATTCCTACTGAACAGCGGTGCCTCCATCCAGGCCTGCGACGAAGGCGGCCTGCATCCGCTGCACAACTGCTGCTCCTTTGGCCATGCCGAGGTGGTGCGACTTCTGTTGAAAGCCGGAGCCAGTCCTAACACCACCGACAATTGGAACTACACTCCATTGCATGAGGCGGCCAGCAAGGGCAAAGTCGATGTGTGCCTGGCCCTATTGCAGCACGGAGCGAATCACACGATCCGGAATTCGGAGCAAAAGACACCGCTGGAGCTGGCGGATGAGGCGACCAGGCCAGTTTTAACCGGGGAATATCGGAAGGATGAACTATTGGAGGCAGCTCGCTCCGGCGCCGAGGATCGCCTATTGGCCCTGCTTACGCCACTGAACGTCAACTGTCATGCCAGCGATGGACGACGGTCGACGCCCCTCCATCTCGCGGCAGGATACAATCGGATTGGGATCGTGGAAATACTGCTAGCCAACGGGGCGGATGTGCATGCAAAAGACAAGGGCGGCTTGGTGCCGTTGCATAATGCTTGCTCCTACGGACACTTTGATGTGACCAAGCTGCTCATCCAGGCAGGGGCCAATGTCAATGCCAACGATTTGTGGGCCTTTACCCCGCTCCACGAAGCCGCATCCAAGAGCCGGGTGGAGGTCTGTAGTCTGCTACTGAGCCGCGGAGCAGATCCCACACTCCTCAACTGTCACAGCAAGTCGGCCATCGATGCAGCGCCGACCAGGGAGCTAAGGGAAAGGATTGCATGTAAGTAAAAACTTTGGGAATAATTATTTAAAATTTATAAACTTCAAAAATAATTTTTACCAGTCGAGTACAAGGGTCATTGTCTGCTGGATGCCTGTCGGAAGTGCGACGTCTCCCGTGCCAAGAAGCTGGTCTGCGCTGAGATTGTGAACTTTGTGCATCCCTACACGGGAGATACTCCTCTCCATCTGGCCGCCATTTCGCCGGATGGCAAGCGCAAGCAACTGATGGAGCTGCTTACCAGAAAGGGAGCTCTTCTAAACGAGAAGAACAAGGCATTCCTCACTCCACTTCATTTGGCCGCGGAACTGCTGCACTACGACGCCATGGAGGTCCTGCTGAAGCAAAGTGCCAAGGTGAATGCCCTCGACAGCTTGGGGCAAACTCCATTGCATCGTTGTGCTCGGGATGAGCAGGCAGTTCGTTTGCTGTTGTCCTATGCCGCAGATACAAATATTGTTTCGCTGGAGGGACTCACCGCCTCGCAATTGGCCTCGGATAATGTGCTCAAGCTGCTCAAGAATCCGCCCGACAGTGAAACCCATTTACTGGACGCTGCCAAAGCAGGAGACCTGGACACGGTGCGACGTATTGTGCTGAACAATCCACTTAGGGTCAACTGTAGGGACTTGGATGGACGACATTCCACGCCGCTCCACTTTGCCGCTGGCTTCAACCGGGTGCCAGTGGTTCAGTTTCTGCTGGAGCACGGCGCAGAAGTCTATGCCGCTGATAAGGGCGGCCTAGTGCCCCTTCACAACGCCTGTTCCTACGGGCATTACGAGGTCACCGAACTGCTGGTCAAGCATGGAGCCAATGTGAATGTCTCCGATCTATGGAAGTTCACACCACTTCACGAAGCGGCTGCCAAGGGAAAGTATGATATTTGCAAGCTGCTTCTCAAGCATGGCGCTGATCCCATGAAGAAAAACCGGGATGGCGCTACCCCAGCGGATTTGGTCAAAGAATCGGATCACGATGTGGCTGAGCTTCTAAGAGGACCCTCTGCTCTGCTAGACGCTGCCAAGAAGGGCAACCTGGCCAGGGTTCAGCGATTGGTTACCGCGGAAACCATCAATTGCAGGGATGCGCAGGGCAGGAATTCCACACCCCTGCACCTGGCTGCCGGCTACAACAACTTTGAGTGTGCCGAGTATCTTCTGGAGCACGGAGCCGATGTCAATGCCCAGGACAAGGGTGGTCTCATACCGCTGCACAATGCCAGCTCATACGGTCACTTGGATATAGCAGCTCTACTGATCAAGCACAAGACAGTCGTGAATGCCACGGATAAATGGGGTTTCACTCCGCTCCACGAGGCGGCGCAGAAGGGTCGCACGCAGCTGTGCTCGCTCCTGCTGGCGCACGGTGCCGATGCCTACATGAAGAACCAGGAGGGACAGACACCCATCGATCTGGCCACCGCCGACGATGTGAAGTGCTTGCTGCAGGACGCCATGGCAACCTCGCTGAGCCAGCATGCATTGAGCGCTTCCACGCAATCGTTAAGCAGCACCTCGCCGGCACCGGATGCAGCAGTAGCAGGAGCAGCTTCATCGGCGGCCGGGGCCTCATCGACAGCCTCGTCCACCTCCTCTACGATTCTTTCCCCCACCACGGAAACCGTGCTGCTGCCCACAGGCGCCTCCATGATCCTGAGTGTTCCTGTACCGCTGCCCCTGAGCAGTTCCACGCGCATCAGCCCAGCCCAGGGCGCCGAGGCCAATGGGGCTGAGGGCTCCTCTACAGATGACCTCCTACCGGATGCTGAGAACATCACCAATGTGTCCGGGTTCCTCTGCAGCCAACAGCTGCATCACCTAACCGAGCTATTCGAACGTGAGCAAATCACGTTGGACATTCTGGCCGAGATGGGTCACGATGATCTCAAGCAGGTGGGCGTCTCCGCCTACGGCTTTCGCCATAAGATACTCAAGGGCATTGCCCAGCTAAGGGCCACCACAGGTGGGTTTTGTTACATGAAATCATTACCTATTAAAGCTATAATTGGGTTGGTTTCGCAGGTATTGGTAACAACGTTAACCTATGTACCTTGCTGGTGGACCTGCTGCCGGATGACAAGGAGTTTGTCGCCGTCGAAGAGGAAATGCAGGCCACGATACGCGAGCATCGGGATAATGGACAGGCCGGTGGTTATTTCACGCGCTATAACATCATTCGGGCAAGTTCTCGATGCTTTTACATAATTACTTAAAATCGTAGCTAAATATTGGTTTAATCTTGGCCCAAAACAGGTGCAAAAGGTGCAGAATCGAAAGCTTTGGGAGCGTTATGCGCATCGCCGACAGGAGATCGCCGAGGAGAACTATGCGCAGTCCAACGAGCGCATGTTATTCCATGGCAGCCCCTTTATCAATGCGATTGTACAGCGTGGCTTTGATGAGCGCCACGCCTACATAGGTGGCATGTTTGGGGCGGGCATTTACTTTGCCGAGCACAGCTCAAAGAGCAATCAGTATGTTTACGGAATTGGCGGCGGCATTGGATGTCCCTCGCACAAGGACAAGTCCTGCTATGCATGTCCAAGGTGAGTCAAGGCTTTAATCGTCTGTATATTGCTTTTTAATCCCCATTTTCGTTCCACAGACAACTTCTCCTGTGTCGCGTGGCTTTGGGTAAATCTTTCTTGCAGTACAGCGCGATGAAGATGGCACATGCTCCACCTGGCCACCACTCGGTGGTAGGTCGTCCATCGGCGGGTGGCCTGCATTTTGCAGAATATGTTGTCTATCGGGGTGAACAGGTGAGTGTCTTAGAGATATAGGTTTTCTCTTAGTTTAAACCTGTATAATTGTCGCCTTCAGTCTTATCCAGAGTACTTGATAACCTACCAAATCGTGAAGCCCGATGACAGCAGTAGCGGGACGGAGGATACGAGATGATGGATGCCCTCTGTCGGCTCCACGCCCACAACCACATCGCCAGCGCTGCAGCAGCAGCAGCAGCAGCCACAACAGCAACAATCGCTGCAACAGCAACCCCAACAACAGCAGCAGCAACCGCTGCCACAACAACAACAGCAGACCTCAGCTCCAGTTGCCAAGAGGCGGCCTAAGTATGCCAAGCCTTCGCTGCAGTTACAGTATCAGCATTATCAACCCCAGCAGCAACTTCACTCGGCAACAGCCGCTGTTGTTACCACCACTCAGCCGGCGCCTGCTGGCGTCTTTGCGCACAACAACAACAACAATCATAATAATGCAAACACGAACAGCGCTCATGCGAGCAGCAATAACAACAATGACATGTCGCCGGAGTCGAACAGCAACAGCTACTCCTCGGTGGACACCAACCAGACGCTGCTCAATTCGCTCGCCAACCAACAGCGCCACAACCAACGACAGCAGAGACAACAGCAGCAGCAAAACCAGCAACACCAACACCAACAGGCGAATCGCAACCAAAAGTATAGTCAATTTATGATCATCACACCCGCCGTTTCCATAGATCGCGACTTTGAGTATGAGTCCCACCTGGACTTTGAGGATTTCGCCAATGCGGCCCACAACAATGGGAATTTATTTCGGTTGGGACTGCGACGCAGCGATAGTAGCAGCGAGGACAGTGGCCATAGCAGCGACAGCGGCAGTTTCCGCTCGAATTATAATCCATACTTGCATCACAGTCGCCAGCACTTGCTGTCCAAAGGAGGCGGAGGTGGCGGTGGTGGCGCCAGTCGTCACTTTTACACTTTTACTTCGTCCTGGAGATGGTGCAGTCTGCTGTGCGCGGCAATGCGCTGCTTTGGCGCCGGTGCTGGAAACGGACACGCCAATGCTCCCTACAGCAGCTCGCTGCAACACCATCGTCTCAGGCGCTGCTCGTCATACAACGCGGAGAATGCCTACGAGCACTTCGCGGCCCCCTTCAAGGCGCGCAAGACGCGCGATCACATGAACAACATAACCTACGAGTTGTGACGGTGGCACTATGTGTTGCTGCTGCTGCCGGTTATTGATCTCCCGTCTCCTTTATTACAATTACTAGCTATAGATGTCGTGTCTTGTGTGTGTCTCTCACTCTCTTTCTCTCTCTCGTTGTTTATTATTACTCTATAATATATCACGTGTAAGGGCGAGCAAGCGAGACTCGAGATTGGCTCGAATTGCATTGAATTGGCATGGATTATTGGGTTATCGAAGGAAAAGCACTGTTTTTGAGTGATTTTAAATTCGAGGAAATACCGAACGTTCGATTGTACAAGGTAAATAAAAAATTCAATGACGACAAATGATTGATGAAGGCATTACAACACATTACATTGCGCTCGGTCGTTTAAGTGTTTAAGCTTAGTTAATTTAAACCGAAATTAAAACTCCAATTAAATTTAAATATACAAATACATATACATCATACAATAAAACTGTATTGTTGAAAACTTTGGGGGAATGGTGTAAAGAAATATCAAAGAAAATAACGTTGAACCTAACTTTCCAACTTGAACTTGCTTGATGCATGTTACATTTATTTACATTCATATTTGCCAGGATCTAAGTATGAAGTAATGACGACGCAGCCATTAAAATTTCATTTAGTAAGTCCCTCTCGGGCATTTTGACAGTTTGAAGCCGATTCGAATAAGACAAAGGCATTGCCAAAAGGCAACATGCTCGTCGTGCATAAAATTTGGCAAAGCTCCAATATAAAGAGAGTTACGGGAAACCGGACTCACATAAGACAACAAATTGCTGGTAATATTTTGGGCCTTCGTATCTTCTTGTTCCTCTTCATGAAGTATATGACATCGAGTGCCATGGCTAGGGTCGTTTATATATAAAAATCTAATTAAAATTAAGTACTTAATTTTTTTCCTTATTTCTTTCAAGAACATATTTAAAACTCTGATGAAAAGTAGTACCCTATTGCGTATATAAATAGAAATTAAATTGTCACAACAAAAGTATTAATAGAAATGAAATTTTCCCAATCAAAGTTTTCGGACAGAAAATTGTAAACTTTTAGAAAGGAATTGCACAATAACGATATTTGTTTGACCGTCTCCATTTTGTAATCCACAAAAAATCCGGCAGCACTAAAAACTTTTTTAAACTATCTGGCTACTGGATACTGAAGAATGTTATCGATAGAGCTACTATAACCGTGCGATGTTATCGGTTCAATTAAAAAATATAACGAAAATTAAATAATAAGCCCATAAAGGAAAGACAAAAGCTGCTTTTAAAGCATAATATATTTTTAATTTTGTGTTTCTTGCTGTTATGCCTCTCAGTTTGTGTGGATTAACAGAATTATATAGGTGAAATAAAATCGTAACAACTGGAGTAAACAGAAAATTTTGTGGGCTGAAAAAAAAAAATTATACATATGTTGTAAAATTGTAAATTTTTATTTATTCTAAATGTTTTCCCGCATCTGAAATAAAAAAAAGCCAAATATGACGGGGAAAAAGTGGAAACATCACAGTTGGTTAGCCAAGCAAGTACTTGTCCATCCCTGCTTATCGGCTGCTCCGGAAAAACATAGGAAAACATCTCTATGGAAAACATCGATGTTGAAAACATCACTAATATATATCATCTCTGGAAAAAATACCGATATTAAATTCACCATGAAAAACTGGCTCATTCGCTCTGTTCACCACGAATTTAACATGAGTGTAACCGAGAAATTTTAACAGAATTTTATATGGAAAAATTAAAATGAGTTTGACCGAGAATTAACAGAATTTTTAACAGAATTTTACATGGGAAAATTAACATGCATTCTTAACAGAATTACGTGAACTGAAGGTGAAATCTGCACTCACTTAATATCACACTCGAACTCATTTATGAGCTTTTTTTGCTTTGATCGTGACATAGCTGGGGCCATCGCGTATCCGCCTGGGTGGCCGGGTTCGAAATTTGCCATCGCCTAGGGGGCCGATGATAAATACAAAATTTAGCAATGATTGCCATTTTAAGAAAAGCTGAAAATAGCGAAACATATGTTTTAAAATAATATAAATAATATTTAAAAATAATAAATAATAAATAAAAATAATATAATAATATTTTATTTATTCTGAATGTTTTCCCGCATCCGAATAAAAAAAAAGAAAGCCAAAATGACGGAGAAAAAGTGTAAACAAAACATCACAGTTGGTTAGCCAAGTACTTGTCCACCCCTGTTTATCGGCTGCTCCGTGTGTGTGTCTCTTTGCCCTCCCTATGTACGTCATTCGTCGGAATCATTCGAAAATTGAACATGGATCGGTAGCTGGGAAATAAACTTAAAGCGAAATACGCAAAGAAAACGGCTTTTGTCCGCTATTTCAGCGATTTTTTTTGTGTTGTAATCAGCGGAGGAAATTTTAACGACCAGGACCCACAACACCACCTCAGCCTCAGCCACTTCCTGCGATTCGCATCCACGAGCAAGAAAATAGAATACCCCGCACCACCACACCACCACAACCACAACTACAACTACAGCAATAACAACACTACAGCACAGCCCAAGCCCACAAAGGTGAAACGCGAAAAGAGCGCAGAAAATTAAACGGAGTCAAAGAGAGGAATAAATAAACCCAAATTTTTGCTTGCGCTATAGCCTGTGATGCCGATGTGATGAGAGAAATCAGCGAACGAAAACAACACCAACAGCAGGGACACCAACGACGACTCAACCACCAAACTTGACCAACGAAGAACAGAATAAGATAAACGGACACCAGAATCGAATCAATTTACCCAACTACAACAACAACAGTAGCAGCAGCATTTTCTTGGCAATTGGATTAAAAAGAAGAAAAAACATCATCCCATAGGCGGCCACCATTTTGAATGAGCTGAAGCGAAAGAGATAGAGCTGAAAGAGCGCGAGAGAGCGAGGTGATACTTTGGCTCTCATTTGTTGCACTACGCTTTGCAGCTGGCCCCGCGGCGTAAACGTAACCGAAAACCGAAGACCCTTTCCAGTCTGGGCTCTCCGTCTAATCGCGTCCGGAACCAAAAGCAACAGCAACATGGTGGAGCTGGAGGAGCAGAAATCCAGCACAGCAGCTGCCTCTGCCGCAGCTGCGACGCAGCAGAGGAACGCCAACAACAACGGCAACAACAACCCCCGAGGTTCTGGCGACAGCGGCATACGCAGCGGCAGCGGCGTTTCCTGCAGCAACACGGACAACAGCTGCAGTCAGTCAGGTGAGCGAGGGCTTAACCCATTGCGTGGAAAATGGATGGATCATAGCAAGAATTTTTCTATATCAGGAGATTACTGAACTAGTGCACAGATTGGTTGGAATTATTTTTATAAAACTACAATTTCATTTTTGTTGTAGATTCTATTGTTTTTAAATAATTATCTGCATAGAGATGAATTTCGAGAATCGAAAGAGAGACCTTTTAATTCAAATGAATCATGTCTTGATTATTATCCTTTTTTTTATTAATATTCCTCCATACAGTCTTAACTTCATATGATAGCTTTTCTGTTATTTAATTTGTATTTTATTATAGTACTTAGTGCAGTTTATTAAGAAACTAGTAAATCGATTTGCGAGTCGTTTCTAATGGGTTAAGAGGGCCATTGCTCTACCTCCCCCATCGCCACGCCTCGCCATTCTAGTGCTCTGTAGAGCTGGGGCTAACAGAACTTTCGTTTACCCTTGCTAATCAATCGGCCGAAATTGGGAGCATTGGACTGGCGCATATAAAGTGCCGCCTGCCAGTGAACCAGTGTATTTCCTTGACGTCACAAAAAGTTCTAGAACATGCATGCTGTCTGTCTGTCTATCGGTCGGTTGGTCGGCTAATCCCCCGCCCCCACTCACCCACTGGCTGTTTACAGTTGTTTTGTTTTGCAAGAGAAGCACACATTGCATCATGCGACGAATGGGCGACCACTATTTATTGAAATGTGTTTGCTCCACTTAAAAGGGTATTCCAGCACCGGCTCTCTGCTCCTTTTTGTTGTTGTGAACATTTAAAGTTTACATATTTCTTATCTGAATCATTAAATAAAACCTCATATATGAATACTCATCTGTTTATAGACTAAGCATAAGGTATGAGTCAAAGGCAAGTTACCAAAATTTCACAAATTCTTAGTTTGTTTCATAAATTGCATATAACGATATATCCCAATAGTTTACAAACTACAAATATTTAAATTACAATATATTTAAAATGTAGCTTTTTAAGCAGTTGGAATATAAACCAAAAAGTCGATAAAAATATTTTTAAATCCAGTTTATTTCGCTGACTAGTTATTTTCAATACCTAATAACAAAAAGATTTATTGCAAGAAAACTACATAAAAACTTCCTATTCCTATTGCAATAATTTTATCCGCAAGGGTATTTCTGGCTTCTATTCCCTGAGCTGGGATGAAAGCCTCACAGTGCTTCCTGTTGTTTTTCTTCCAAAATACCCGTTACAGTTGGTGGGAGGAGAGCAACAGCTGTCAGAGGTGGAACAAAGAGAGTGAGACGACACGAGTATCTGTGCCAATTGAGCGTGTGCGGACAATTAATGGAAATGGGAAAATGACTCACGAGCTGATCGATTAAGCGGCATGCACTGGTGTTCGTGTTCGTGTTCATTCGCTCGGCTCCAAATGCATCGAACAGCGAAATGTGAACAAACTTCCAAAGCTGCAGCCACATATAACCTTCATGACGTTTATTGCACTTGGTGACGTTTGTTGCAGCCCAAAATAGAACGACCAGCCAAAGTGGACGAACAAAAAATGCAGCGCAGCAGCACCGAACGAACGTACGAAAGCAGAGCCAGCGATGAGAGCGGCTACCTCCCACTCGTATGCATGCTCCCATTAGGTGGTTTTTCTGGATTACAGTTGCACATGCAAGAAATCTGAAGAAGTATGTATCTTTTCCTTACATATTACACCAATCAGCTAAGGGAAAAAATGTGTTAATTAGAGTCTGATAGCTGGGCATGTTTTTCAGAACTATTATCAGGAAGTTTTCCATTCTATCTTGTCTTTTTCGAGGACAGCTAGTGCCTACGTGCAGCTTCACATTCACAAAGGCAACTGTCTCCCCTCTCTCACTGTCTCTCTATCTCGCCCACTCTCCTCCAAAAGCCCTGCGAGAGAAATTTATTTTTTAGGTTTGGCAATGCCGTCTTAGCAAACCAATAAAAAAAAACAGTCTGCTGAAACCAGGCGCATATTGTTGTTTACTTAAGCAAAAAACGAAAACAATGCTGGTTAAATAAAGCTTTTGTTTTTGTTATTGTTTTGCTGTTTGCCCTTTCCACTTGTTTGTTTTTGAACAAAACTCGCCGACATCACACCACCTTCCATGTTGCATTTGTGTTGGTGTGCCTGTCTGTCCATCTCTCTCTGGCTTCTCGAAGCCCCCTCCCACATTCGCGTCCTACGTGAGTTTTGGCATCTCTCTCACACTCCAAAGCGTACAAAAGCAGTGGTGGGGCTTTCGTCCTCTCTTTTTGCAGGAGCTTAATGAATTTAAATTATTACATGGCACACAGCATTCGGCATTGCATCATGTAAGCCTGCCCTGCTCTCTCTTTGGCACCGGTCTCTTCGAGTGATACTCTCTTAAGTCGCTCTCTCGTTTTGTTATTGTTTTCCCTGTTGCTGTTTTTGTTTTGATTGCGCCGGCCACAACCACAAAGCTACTTCTTGGCAAAACGGGTTCTGGTCCAATCAATGATGTGGCTCTATCTCTGCTCTCTTTCGCACACTCGTGTGTGTGCGTGGGCTTATTCGCCACCTTGTTATCACACAGGTATCGGTATGGGTGCAGGTATTAAAATCGGTATCGGCTGCCCCTATGTTGATCCGGCGTAAACTAGTCTACCAGTATTTGTATTTTTCATTGTATTTACCTTCTTCGAAAGCCAAGAATTCGATTCGAACGGCAATGCGAAGCTAATGCTCTTTGTTTTCTTCTCGAATATACATATAAATTAATATCGAATCCGATGAATAAACATCGCCGGTAATGGCTTCGTTTTTAATTTCAAACCGGATTTTTGCAACCAGAAGCTTTTTCCTTCCGGGGTGCATTTAATTTTGTTTTGTAATCAAAAGGTCTCGGATTATTGTTATTATTGTCCTAAGATAAGCGTTCTGGTTGTTCCGCATTTGCAATTATTCTGCTGTTATGTGTCTCTTTACGCTAATCTTTTGCACGTGTAACGAGTGTAGCATACATATGTACATATATTTACTTATTGTATATATGTATGTATGTATAGTAACCGTCATCCTGATAAGAACATTTCGATTTCAGACGCTGCCTGAAAAAATAACACATAATTACAGTCTTTCTTTTACAAGAAATAAAATAATACAATTAAATCCCTTTGAAATATAAGGCAATAATAATAATGCTAGTGTACGGTTTTGAAGAACTATTGGCTTGACCGCCACTGTATGTTCATGTCTTTGTGTTACAACAACTCTCGCTCTCGTTGTGGCTGCTCCGGCTCTTTTTGCTCAACCACCCGCTCTTGGCTCTCTCTCTTGCTCAATGGGGTCTCGCGCGGCGGTAGTTTTTCGGCTTTCGTTGCTTGAAAACGGCCGCGTGTATTTGATTCTTTCCTCGTTGGCGCTAGGTCCGCTAAGTTTGTCCGTGTTTTCCCCCATTTCTTTTAAATTCACTATTTTGGTCAATTGGTTTTTCGCCGCACGCTACCCAAATTTTCCATAGTCGCCGGCCGGTATATCTACAGTAATTAAATAAACACATTTCGAATCGCAATACCCCGGGCCAGTCAAACCGAAAATTTTCCGTGTGCTACCACATCTCCATTCATCGTTTGGAGTGTTCTTTTTGGTGGATTGATAATCTGCACAAAAAGGAAGTGTTTACAAAGATGATCCAACCGGAATCGGGTTAAAATTAGCCCACAAAAACAAAAGGAAGCAAATTAAAATAGAGCTGAAACTACTGAGCAATATATGTATATTTCGACGGGGGAGCAGTTTTATCTACGCATTGCAAAAACGTGCCGCCTAGTAGAACAATAATAAGAAGCAGAAGCAGAACGGGCGTTGCTTAGACAAATTGCGTTGCGATTAAAAGGCGAACACAGCAGCAGCCACAGCAAACATGTTGGGTAAATACAAAAACAACTAAAACAAGACAGAAAATGTCTAGGAATGAGATGAGAGAACTTTCGCACACAAACAAAAATACACACACCCACAGGCAGGTGCACGTGTGGGTGTGTGTATGCAATTCAAAATGCCGGTTTTTGCATTTTGTTTTTGTTTAAGCAAGTTTTTCCGCTCTATTGCACTGTCCAATCAAATAGTACATTTTAGTTTTAATAAACATAGTTTTAATTATATTACAGACCATGTTGCTTACAAAAGTAAACTATTTACTGCGAAAGTCGACCTTGGCCTCCCGCCTCCCACAAAAATGCATGATAACCACCAGATGGTTATTTTTTAATTTAATTTTATTTCATTGTATGGATTTTGTCATTTTTTCGCCATTTTCATACATTCTTTTTTTGCTTTTACAATTTCGTTTGCTGCGCAATAATTTTCTGCTTCTTTACAACACAAACACACGCGTTCCCATAGCGTATGTGGGGCTGTTATGCATGCATGTGTGAGTGTTTCTGTTCGTGAATTCATGCTGGCAAATATAGAAGGTGGCGCAAAAAGATGAGGCGGATTAATGGGAACTATTCTCTTAAATTTACATAGAAACTTTCCTTTCGTATACAAATTATTTTAAAAATTAAAAATGTATAAATATATATGTATGTTTCATCGACTTATAGCGTATAAAAATTTGTTAATGTTAGTTTGATTTAAACTCAGATTGTTAGCAGCGGCTGACGTCACAGATTTGCAGATTCTGAGGTCCGCTAATTGGCAATTTATTTGCTTGTGCTCTTCTTTACACTTTCACCCTGCCATGAAGTAATACCCCACAAAGAAACAGGCGGAGAGAGAGCGTGTGTTTGTTAAGGAAGGGAATGAGGAGGTACCCCTTATCTGCCTTCCGTCTTTCCTCATTCTTTCTCGGTGTGTCTCTCTATTTACTAAAAGCTCTCCGTTTGCGACCGCATGTTATTTCTTTCATTTTAGCTTTGCGCTTTAAATTTGAATTGGAATTGAAATGGGCAAAGAAGTAAAGTGCCAAAAGCAAACCTTTTTGCTTTTCTCTCTTATTGCGTAGTACGCTCATCTTATCGGGCTTTTGTTTATTCGCTAATCACCGCCACCTTATTTTTGCCGTTTCCTACCTATACCAATTTAATTACTTATGGCACTAAGCTGAGAGCCTTCGATTGTGTTTGTGCTTCAAAATTCTCAAGGTTTTTATTTCGCCTAGACTCTAGTTCTTATTTTGCCTTATGCTTCAGGTTATCAGCTTCGTCTCTACACCTGTAGACTTGTGTATGTTTAGAAATGTTTATTCTTGAAGACCCTCAACTCCGTTAGGTTGCTAACAAGTAACCTTTACCTTTCTCACGGCTTTATTTTGAAAGATCAACGATTGTATTTTTTAAAGGTCCTTTTTTGTTTGTTTTTATACATTTTTAAACGATGCACCAAAT
Source organism: Drosophila nikananu (assembly GCA_008042635.1). Lineage (NCBI taxonomy): Eukaryota > Metazoa > Arthropoda > Insecta > Diptera > Drosophilidae > Drosophila > Drosophila nikananu. The sequence continues at coordinate 27,682 of VNJV01016183.1, read as the reverse complement.
GATATTTATGGTAATACTACATATTTTAAGTTTTTATAACTAAATATATGTCCAGAAAACACTATTTTGAAATGAGTTGAGGGATTTCAAGCCAAGCCAATTGTCGTCATCTGCGATCCTTATCGACCTGGCATCTGAAGGGATCGGATCGGGTGATTTGGATTACGTAGGCACTCTCGAACCAAAATATAAACACATGTCAAAAACAATACGCCGGAACTGCGGCATTTATTCTTTTATGCAATTTGTATAAAATACATACATACACATGTACACATCCTATTCATCAAAGTGAAATGAGTAGGCGAAAAATCATAATTAAATGCGCAGAATATTTTTTGCAAGAGATTCGAGAGCGGAGACCGACCGGCCTTTGGATAAACAAGAGAAATGCGAGAGACATGCGTCGTTCGCTGCCTTTGCATTTATTTACGCAATTGATTGATTTAGAACAGAAAAACCAAGCAATGACGGGGGCGGACCAGACGAAGGGGTTGATTGTACAAAATGGACGACACTTTGAGGAATAGCAAACTTTATATTTGTTCCATAAGTGGTTGGATCCTAAGGGGCAACGACTTGCTCCTGAGTCAAGAGACACAACTGCAACTACTTGTGATAAGTTTATATATTTATAGACTTATTAATCGTTTTGTCCCTTTTCATTACAGTGGATATAGATAAAAGTAACTTTTTAGACTTGTAGTTCTATTAAATGGATTAATCTGGCTATGTTAATCAAAGGTTTATAAAATAAGAAAAACAGAACAATTTTATTTAATAATGATACCTTTTTTTTTGTACCTAATTGATATTTCTTACTCAACCGATTTCCAACCAATATCCACTGTAGTTGACTCTTCGTTATTGCTCTGCACTAAGGCTATACTATGCATGTATTTGCAATGCGACGTGCCTCCAAGCTGATAACGACTACGGTCGCTGCTAGATCTTTGTGCAGATATCGATGGAAGTGCAGCCGCTGTGTCAACCAGCTATTGACAACAATTGAAGAACAGGCACAGGCAAACACCCAAGCAAACTGATCACCAGAGCCCCGCCTCTGACTCCTTCTCCTCTGATCTTTCGACCAGGGTTTCGATTAGTTCTCTGTCGTAGCCCTAGTTCTGTATAATTCCACACAGAAGTTTGCTACCAATGTCTGTTTGCTACGACTGTTTTACTTACACGTTATTTATTTGTATTTTTACATATTTATGCACAAGTGTGACGACGACTTGTTTACGACACGCCATTTGCCTTCTACGCAGTTGTTGAACAGTACGCGTATTATTTCTTATTTTCAATTCCCTCATTATTTTTATGCATTGATAAATATTGCAAAAAATAGCATGCAAATATGGTGAGTGAATTCGATAAAAGTGAAAGCCTCGTACGATTGTCGGTCGATCGGAAGTCTTAAGCTTGCCTGATTGCCTGAATTTTATTATTAAGCTGAATGTTGGAGTTTAAGGATCGAATCTTGACATGCGAAATGAATCCGAAGTCGATTCTAAATAAATGTATGATTTGTGATATATTTATGTTCTTCCAAATACAAGAAACTCGGTTTTTATACAAACAATGTATTAGAAAGATAATGATAACAAAAAATATATTTCTGATAAAAATTGGGTTCTAGATAATCTTATTAGGCGTTTTATGAGATATTAAAATAGTATGAATTAAATGAATTATGATATTAAACTTTAAAATAAAGAATTTAATATATCTTAACTTACTTTAATGTTATTAATTAATTCTTTCAGACGGGCAGAATGAGCTGACGCGCTACAGCAGCGAGGATGTGTCGGGCAATGAGTCGAGCGAGGCGCCCAATATGACTGAAGTGGAGCGGCAGGCTGAGCTGAACCGGCATAAGGAGGAGATGCAGAAGAAGAGGCGGAAGAAACGCATCAGTTCCTCTTTGCATTCCTCAACGTTCCAAGGTAAGTGAGGGGGACTGAGGATATCCCTTCAGGTGCTTTATTTTGTTTGTTCTTTTAGAGCTGTATAAGCTGACCGGCGAGATTCTGGGTGAAGGCGCCTATGCATCGGTCCAGACGTGCGTAAACATCTACACCGATCTGGAGTACGCCGTGAAGGTGATCGATAAGATACCAGGGCATGCACGTGCTCGTGTCTTTCGGGAAGTGGAGACATTCCATCACTGCCAGGGCCATCCAGGCATCTTGCAACTGATTGAGTTTTTCGAGGATGATGAGAAGTTCTACCTGGTGTTTGAGAAAATCAACGGCGGTCCCTTGCTGACGCGCATCCAGGAGCACATCTGCTTTTCTGAGCACGAGGCTTCGCAGATAATCAAGGAGATCGCCTCCGGTCTGGATTTCTTGCACAAGAAGGGCATCGCCCATCGTGATCTCAAGCCGGAGAATATTCTGTGCGTTAAGACGGACTCGCTGTGCCCGATCAAGATTTGCGACTTTGATCTTGGCTCGGGGATTAAGTTTACCACGGACATATCCTCGCCGGCAGCCACTCCCCAGCTACTGACACCGGTAAGTTGAAAATGATTATATATAAATAAATGAGCAAGACTGATTGAAACTCATTTTGCTGCAGGTTGGAAGTGCCGAATTCATGGCCCCCGAAGTGGTTGATTTGTTTGTGGGTGAGGCCCACTATTACGATAAGAGGTGCGATCTATGGTCCCTGGGAGTCATTGCTTACATCCTGCTCTGTGGCTATCCGCCATTTTCTGGCAACTGTGGCGAGGATTGCGGATGGAATCGCGGTGAAAACTGTCGCACGTGCCAGGAGCTGCTTTTCGAGTCCATTCAAGAAGGTGAGCTCTTTGATAGTTTTTGTTTCTTCGATTTAAATAACTAAAATATGTTTTTCTTATTACTTAGGACACTTTTCCTTTCCGGAGGCCGAATGGCACGATGTCAGCGATGAGGCCAAGGATCTAATTTGCAATTTGCTCGTCAAACAGGCCTCGAATCGTCTCAGTGCTGAGGCGGTGTTAAACCACACCTGGATTCGCGCCAGCGAACACGAACCGAAGACCAAGCAAACGACTCGCCACAAAGCTCTGCAAACGCCAGCTAACATCCGACGGTAGGTTACCTGATGATAAATCTTTTCCTTACACATGCTTAATAAGGGATTTCAATATCGATTCCAGCAACCATCAGTCGGCTAGGGAGATCTCTCAGTTTGCCGAATCGGCCATGGCAGTAAAACGCGTGGTTTTGCAGCATTTCTCGATGCGCTACGACTATATGAAGGAGCGTCCGAACATCTATCAGCCGTCGCAGGCATACATGGATGCCTACAGTGATGAAAACTACAATCCCAAGCCGCCAGCTCATTACACTCGCAATCGCTCTCAGCGCAATCCCGCTGCCTCGCTGTCCAGCTACGGCGGACGCGTATCCTCGATGCATGGCCAGCGTGCCAGCAGCCGTCAGTCTTCCAGGAATGCCTCTCGCAATGCTTCGGCAATTTATCCCAATAGCGGAGGTTTCAAGACTCTCAATGTTCACGAGGAGGATGACGATGACGAGGCTTTGGAGGCATTTGGCCGGATCGATGACGAGGACGACGAGTGGGCCAAGTCGACGAAGCAGTATCAGCAGCAACGGGAACTGCAACAGCAGCAGGAGGCGTCGGGCGAGAATAGGTACTCGAGGCGCGAAAGCGGCAGCGAGGGCGACGACATGGAGGAAGAGGAGGATGGAGAGAGCGAGGACTATCAACACTATAAGCACTATTGGCGTGAATTGGACGAGGACGAGGGTGACGACTATCTCTATGAGCAGCAGCAGCAACGCGTCGACGACATAGCCGAGGAGGAGGAGGAGAACGAGAACGTTGAGGAGCAAAACGTTCAGAAAAAGGATAAGGAGGATAAGGAGCAGCGACCAGCCGACAATCTAAAGCAATTGAAAGCTAAAGTGGAACAAGTTGGCGAAGCCAATGTGGAGGATTCAAAGCCACAGCAGGATAACGGTGGGTATGGAAAGGAGGAACTTATCGATAATATGGATATGGAGGAAACAACCCAGCAAAGCGAATTTGCTAAGCTCACCACAATGCGCAAGAATGCGCAGGAGGAGGAGAAGGAAAAGGAGAATGATACGGAGGATATCAAGCAGCAGCAGGATGATGATGATGTTGATGGGGCTAGGAAGCAAGGACCATCAAGTGATATTAGTGCTACTACCATCACCGATAATAGCAAGCAGCATACACCAGTTACTACGACTACGACACACATTAACAACTGGCAAACTGGCGATGCAGATAATGATGATGATGATGTTAAACTATTGGATAGTATTAGTGATTTAAATGAAAAGCTACCTGAAATTTATGAGACTGCAAATATTGTTGTCAACTCAGCGGCAGTGCCAGCAACAGCAGCAGCAGCAACAACACCGGCAGCAGCATCAGCAACACGCCCACCAACCGATAACCTAGAAGATGATTCGAACGCGATCAAAACGACCACTGTGGCTGAGGGGACAACAATGCGAACGACTTTTGGCAAGGCGGCAGAGGTGAATATGCAGATGGATGAGAAGAAGCAAACTCCAACCCAAACCCAGGCCACCGGCCACAGCAAGGCCGGCCGTAATGTTTACTTTGCCGTCGATGCATATCAGAATGATGAGGATGCTGACATCGATGAGGAGGACGACGAATACGATGAGGAGGATATGGAACAGCATGAGCCACGCAAGCAGCCACAACACTCCATGGCCAATGCCTACACTAGGAAGCAACGACAGCAGCATATTAATAGGTACAATGGACCGCGGTACCAGCCAGCGGATGCAGTAGCTTCTCCCAGACAGCAGACGGAGAACTGGCGCTACCGCACACATCATTCGCAAGAGCAGCAGTCCGCGGCGAGCTACCGAAAGTACCGTCCGCCCTTCAGCACTGGGGGTGGCGGTGGGCACTATGGCAACCAGCAGCGCAATTATCTGGGCAGCTTTTCCCACAGCGGCGGTGCCGCTGGCTACAAGGTGGCTCCCATGCAGCTGCCGATGCAGCCGCCACAAAAGCTGCAGCCTCAGAGGCACAACAGTGCTGGGAGCAGTGGAAGTGGCAGCGGCAGCGGTGGATCCCCGCCTTCCGATGAGCAGTCGACGATCCGCAATTGGCGTCAGGATTGCGTCTACGCCCGCAACTGTGGAATGAATCAGCAGTCGCAGCAGCAACAGCAGCAGAACAATCGTTCGACTGCTCAGCGCGCTCAGCAGCAGCCGCGGATTGGCAGCGGTCGCTTTGCCCATCTGCAGGCAGCCCAGTTAATGGAGGAGCTGCCAGACATGAGGATCGGCTTGTCGCCGCCCAGCGAGAGTGTGCTGCTCCAGCGACGTCTGCGCCAGCAGCAGCGGGCCAACGATCTGTCCGAGTATTGCGAGCCGGCCACAGCAAGTGGCTAATTAGTAGGTTGTCAGTCCCCCTGCCCTAGGGTAGAAAACTCTGTTTTTCACGCACATTCTCTGATGAAAACAAAATTTCCAGCTATATGATTCTTTTTTTTGGGTAACTTTTTCTTCCCCCACTAAAGTAAACTTGAAACTATAAAAAAATTCTATTAATTCCGCCAATGCAAACATAGTTAACAAAACAAAAAAACAAAAAAAAAAAGTAGAGAGAAGGTGATAAAACAGAGATGGTGAGACAGGCAGAAAGTGAGAGTGGCAAGGGTCTACGCTGTTTTGAGAAGAGCCAAACAGTCGTTCGAGATAAAAACAACAAATACCTTTTTTTATAAAAAAGATTCGAAAAAATTTGTAATTTATATTGCACTATAATTTTTTATTATGAAAAATAAAAACGAATACGAAGAGTGTTTGAGATCAAGCGATGCATTAAAAATACCCATATAGACTTTTCTGTTTTTTGGCGATATAAAATCCTAAGTAATCCACATATTATTGCATGCATCTCGAGTCGAAATTATCACCGACCGAATTAACCAAAATGTACAACAAAATTGTTACAAAAATTTGTCTATTATGTTTTTATTTCTCATGACAAAAATTGTTATAAGAAAAAAAAAAACAAAATAAGTTGAGCTTATGTATGAAATCAATTGATTTTTGCCTATAATGGCGAGTGTCTCCCGAGATTTAGTTTAACCCGAAAGTTATAATTCAACTTTGCTGTCACGCGGGTTTAGTTATTTAACGGAAATTATCATTGGCACAGGCTAAACTAAAGAGTAAGGCGTATGCTTATATTTATTTCTGTTAAATACCTGATCCTCTCGTGATCAGCAGTTCTTTCTTTCCAAAACCCTGTTGAAAAAGAATATTTTTAAGACCCTACTTCCCGCAAACTCTAACACTAACACTGCACTACCAAAGGCCTTATAAAACAATAACGTATGCACACATACAGTACTTGGATGTACATAGCCGTATGTAGACTTGTTCTAGAGAGCTCCCTCGCTCTTTGGCTTTGTCTTTGTCTTTAAATCAGCTCCAAAAATTTTAGTGAAAAATATTGTATGGTGTTACTCATCTTGTTACTATAAGGTCTTTGGCATTAGACACACACAAACACACACTGGGCAAAACAAAGCAAAGCTAAGCAACTCTCTTGACATTGCAAGTTGCTCAACATTTTTTTGGGATGGGCGTAAATGAGAAGGAAAACATGCAATTTTGTTAAATATACAAAACACACTTATAATATTTATAAAAATTGTGATATAACATGTAAATGTAAATGCACCTGAAGAAAAATCTATCTATCAAATGACGCTGTGCCATCAACAACAAGAACCGCCAGAAATGAGAAATGAAACAATTTCCACACAGTCTTTGTTTGTTTACGTCCCACGAAATCAATGTCAAGTGCATATACACACACCAATATACTTATATTTTTCCAACAAACAGCAACTTGTACTAAAAACTTCCATGAATACGAAAGAAAATCAGAAAAAGTATAAAAAAAACGAAGATGATGAAATGAAAATGAAAAACAACTATTGTTCATAATTAATGAGCTCAAATCGCTACTGATAAATCGGTTTGGATTTGGTTAAAGTTTTGAACATTGAATAATATTTATAACAATAAAAACGACAGCGTCCATATAATTTTAAACTATATTCATGCAATCTATTCCTATACAAAATCAATCATATATTGAAACTGATTATATCTGAAAAATGGAAACTATCGCTTTCGTTTTGTTTGTAAAACTGTGAGGAATGTTTCGCAACGAAACAAAAAAAAAACGTAACTAAGAGTTAATTTAAAAAAGCAGCAACTACACAAACAAAAGCCTTGGTTTTGCAAAATGTCCGATAAAAGCCAATGGGTAAACTTAAGTCGTTACAGCGCTGCTTTTGAGAGTGAACACCAATGTAAGAGACCGAGGAGGGGAAAGATCTGCAAATTAATAGTTGAGAAACTGATCGATTAAATCAATTTAAACATTTGTATGAGAACAATTTGTTTTAAAATTATTGCTATACAAAATTGGAATTAAAATTAAAGGAAAAAATAAAAAACAAACGCCAAGAGAAAAGGATAGAAACCCGCAATAAAAAGAAGAGTAGATATTGTTTTATACATAAAAACTCAATAAAAATGCAAAATACATAAAATGTTAAGCAAAGGTAGTTTTATTTCAGAGCTCACAAGGGGGTACGGTATAAAGATTACAAAACTTTCCTATGTATAGACTGTGAACTAAGCCCAGGCACTAGAACTGCAATCAGTCACATCAGAACTTAAGCAGCTAGCACATCGGACAGTGGGCCCTGCACAATGGAAAACCGTCAACGAAGGTTGCTGCGGGTTTTGCGACCAAAGTCAGAGTCAGGTGTTTTATTGTTACTTTTACTTTCACTCCTAAAAATCTAAAAAGCTCTAGGACGCCTTTGGCTCTGAGCAAAAACTAGCAGTAGTAGCACTAATTTAATATTTAAAACTATTCATTAATTTGCTGATCACAAATTTAAATTAAATTTAATTTGATAAGAGCGATTTGAATTTTCGTGTGCGCAATTAAGCTTAATAATCGAAGAAGATTATCGATGGTTTTAAGTTTTGTCGTGCGTTTTGTAGTGTGCCCGTGGGTTGAAAAGCTTTAAATGCAGATATGTTTTTATTTACTTGGGTATTTTTTTAGAATCGTGGCATATTGCTAAAAGTATCATATCGACGATATATTTTGTATCACAACAAAATAGAATAATATTTAAAATCTCGGAATCCTATCCTAAAATACTTACCGATTCGAAATTCGACACAAAAAATACCTACCAATTCGGAATTCTACCCCGCCTGGAACATTTACAAAATTCTACACCTTCGTTGTTGTACGCGTGTACATTCTTTTACTTTTACGCAATACCGCTTACCCGCTATCCACTGGGATATTAATTATTAATTATAAAAATAGACAAAATAAATTTTAAAAAAGTTTATAAATAAAGAAAAACTTTGGGTTATATTTTTTATTATTGGTGTATTGTGACAAACTTGTTAAGCAAATTGTAATAAATTAAATAGGAAAAAATTTGACAAGAATTTGTTTTTTAATAGATTGCTTTTTCCTTGAAGCATTAAAAAAAAATTAAATTTGTAATATAAAAATATTTTAAAATTTCGATATTTTTGCAAACAAAAATAACGATATCAATATATCATTTTCAGAAAAAATATCGATATATTATAAGCTGTTAAAAACATTTCTTTATGTTGTAGGGGCAATAAAATAATTGCAACTATTAAAAACTATAGAATAGAAGCAGCAGGTGGATAATTGCCACCAGGAATCGAAGTCCACTCCTTTTTAAGGCTGCCATGAGTTTTCCAGCAGGAAGCATCGGGATTCCCAGCCGTTGGCAATGAAAAGTTCGTCGAAGTGCTGCTGCTGCTGTTTCTGGTGACAAAAGAAGTGTGTATTTGTAAAGCAAAAACAATTGTGGTTCTGAACTTTAATGTAAGCTTCCGATTCATCTTTATTTTTCATTGAATTATTCTAGAATAATTGGGTTTTGCTGGGTGTTCCTATTTCAATGACAGCCCGTTCCGTTTTTATTGTTCACACACAAACTCGTACCAAGTCAGTTTACAAATTAATTTCCATTTTTTTCAAATGCATTTTCAGAACATTTCGGCCTATGTGTGTACACAACACTTACTTGCCATTTGCTTAGCCCACGACAGAAGAAGAGCCATGGAGAGCTTGGAGAATGAGCAGCAGGAAGAACTGCGCCATCAGCCTCGGGTCACCACGGTTTCTTACGGTGGTGTGTCCACCAATCCGGATAGCCACGATACGCGTAAGCTGACTTTTCCCTCAGCTCTGGAGATCTCTAATCCTTTTGGCTTCTTGCAGATTCCCAGTATTCCTTATACTACGATCAGCCGCGCGACTCGCTATCCGACAGCTACATGCTAATGACTCCATTCCCAACCGGCCAGGAGCCCCATTCGACGCCGCCTCGGTCGTCGTCATTCACTGCCCAGGTCGCCCCGCGTCGCAACGAGGTGGTTAGCTCTAGGTTTGAGACCGCTGCTGGGCGTTGCGATAAGTGTAGCTCGCTGAGCGAACTGTGCCGCTGCCCAATCCTGTCACTGGCTAATAGCAGTCGCTTTGCAGACTCTACCCAGAACCTGTCCCAGGAAGGGCCGCAGTTCCTTGAGCTGCCTTCTTCCTCAACAGCGGTGGCTTCTCAACCGCCTGCTGCCAATGCTGTTCCACAACGTCCAAGGCGAAAGAAGACTGAAACCCTAACGCTGGAGCGAGACGGTGACAATGCCGGCGACGATGTGGTGACATCCATCAGCGGCACTTGGCCGGCGGGCGCCATGGAGGAGCATGCCATGGACTCCTCCGCGGTGGTGGTGTACGAGTTGCCCTCCAGTTCGCAGTTGCAGTTGAGCAATAGCTCCTTCGAGAACTTGACAAGTGCGCCCAATGTGTACGATGATGTAACCTCCAGTGCCTCAGACACGGAGCACGTGCAGTTCGCGAATACGCGTACCACCAACACCACGACAACCACATCGGCGGTACAGGCGCACAAGAAGAAGGCCAACCGCTCCAGTGATGCTTCAAACTCGTCATCTTCGGGGGGTGTGGATGTAGATACCAGGCCCAGCACGAGTGCCCAGGCGAGACGCCAACGTGTGGATAATTTTTCCTATCGCAGAACGAGGGTAATGGAGCCAGAGAACGAGAGCAGCGACGATGGCTGGGACCTGCGTATGCATAATACGGCACCGCCGGCGGAGCCCGCCGTAACCATCATACGAAGCAGTAGCGGCGAATCCCGCGACCTGGAAGTCGGTCATGGTGATCATACCTACTATAACAGTCGCCACCGACATTTGTGCGGGGCAAGAGCCCCACCGGACAGCACTTATATGTCGGCAGCGTCCTGCTCCACGGCCACGCACACGACCTGCAGTGTGGACTATGGCTCCCAGATGCGTCAGAGATCCGTTGATGAGGCCGATCCCTCCACCACCTCGGAGCAGGAACAAGAAAGGGAGCCACAGGTGGTACAGCATGTTCGGGGAGAGAGGCAGCACCCGCAGCAGGAGCAACAGCCTGGGCAGGCGATGTGCAGCCTGCAGAGCACGCGGAGTAATACTGACATGGTGTGGGGTCGAATGCGTCCCGGAGACGAGGCAATGCCGCCTACCAAACAGCCGCGATTGGAGCACCCAGGAAGATCGCCGGCGAACTCTTCTACCAAGCTGACGTCAATGAAATATAATTCCTTTCAGCCGGGAAAGAGCAGGCATCGCACTTACGCGGAGGACGGAAGCAGTTCCAGCCAACAGGTGAGTCAACTCGAGCCCTAGCAGCCCTTCAATGCTTATCTGCTTTCCTTTAGAACGTGTCTCAGACTCCCAACGGTTCTTGCGTCATAACCTATGTGGGCCGGCCGAGGGAAAGGCACTCCTCCACAGAATTGCCCAATCTTCCGTCCACTTCCTCGGGGAGACGCAGCGATGCCGCGGTGCTGACTGCTCCGGACCTTCAGCTGGACGATTGGTCGTCGGACTCTAACGATGACGATGACGATGTGGTCTTTGTGCACTCCACCCGAGAGCCCATACTATCGATTGATCTGACCTCCGATGACGATGGCCTGGCGACTGACACACACCTAAATCGCGAGAGAGAGCGGGAGCAAGAAAGGGAAGCGGAAACGAACCGGGAACGCAACCGGGAAAGGGATCGGGATCAAGATGAGCTTTTACTCAGTCGCGAGCAAACGAATGATGACAGGCGGCCTATCTTCAATTACGCCTACTCCGTACCCGCGTATGCCCGCCGGACGGATCGAAGGACGGAGACTAATACGGATGGTACCTCTGCCTTTGCCTTCTATAGCGGCGCTCTGGCTGACCGGCCTCCCATCTCTGATCACAACTACAGCTACGAGCTGGATCAGCTGATGGACCCCAACTCGGCTCACTTTTACCCACCGCGCTGCTCCAGCATAGATCCGCAGCGCTACTTTCAGCCAATTGCAGAATCGCCTCTTTGGCTGCTACCGGCGCCTCAGCCGCAGCCGCCTTCGCTGCCAGAGAGCTCTTCGGCTGAGGCCTACAATCGCTTGGCTCAAAGAACACCGGCTGCTGCAGTGCCAACACCGAGCAGCTCCTCCACCGGACAGACATCGTCGCAGCCATCACGCCGGAGGCGCAGCAGTCCGGCGAACGTGTATCACCGCTATCATCCATACTACGTACCCCACTACGCGATCACGCCCCTGCCCACCGTGATGGAAGCGGTGTACTCCCCCAGCACTCATTCCCTACCGCATCCCCACTACCAGGGCGGTCAAGGCGGAAGTAGCCGAAGCTCACTAAGCGGAGCTTTGAATGCTGCTGCCGTCGCAGCTACGGCTGCGGCTGCTCAGGTGCAGTCCTTCAGCGAACTTCTCTCAAGGGCGCACAATGAAGGAGCTGCAGGAGGATTGGAGGATGACATACGCGCGGTATCGCAACCCATGGTTCACCAACAACAGCAGCAGCAGCACCAGCATCAGCTCCTGCAACTTCATCAGCAGCAGCAACACCAGCGACAATCTATCATTCCACCACCTCCAGGAGCCGCATCGACCGTCACCCTTGGAGCCTCAGTATCACCGCCACCGCCCCTGGAAATGTACTCTGGCCGGAGCACCATTCCGTACTGCGGTTCCCCGCCATTCAGCGTGCGAAGATCGGAAGCAGCATACAGCAATCGGCAGCACTATCAACCGCAGCCGCATCAGGGCCATCAGGCGCCGCAGAACCAGATGCACGCCCACATCCATCCGCCGCACAGGGCTAGTGCCATTGTGGCCACCTCGCTAACACCAGCTCCCCCATATCCAGTGCATCAGAACCTGTGGTATCGGCAACAAAGCATGCAGGAGATGCATCGCCGCCACATGACGCCCACGCCCATTGATCTCTCGTCAAATGCCCCGTTGCTAACGAGCAGCCTACACAATCGCTACCTGCACAGCATCTGTAATTGCGTGCATGCAAGGAATGGTCCTGTGTCCAGCTTAGATCCCGCCTACTACCCGCCATACGATGCCGCAACAGCTCCTGCTCCACCGCCGCCGCCTCAGCAGGCGATAGCACCTCCCAGTAGTCCGGCGACATCAGTTGCAGGTGGCGGCGGTACTCAACAACCGAGTTTCAGGCATGTGCAACTCCAGCCACAAGGGCAACCACAAGCTCAGCAATCGCAACACTTGCAGCGGCAGCCTGCATTCCACCATCACATGTTTCACCACCACTACTCACCGCTCCACCTCGAAATCGGACTAGCCACTCCCCTATCCCTGGGATCTCGTATTCTGATTGGACCACCGCGCCCGAATCGTGGGGCCACATTGGTTAGATCTCACATATTATTAAAGTTTGTTTGTTGTTATAGTGTCTTTGGTTTAACTTTAGGAAACCATCGAGCGAAATACCTTGCCGCACAAGTACAGACGCGTGCGGCGGCCCAGTGAAACGGACGAGGATGCGGAGAAGTGTGCCATCTGTCTGACCCTCTTCGAGATCGAGAACGATGTGCGGTAGGTTAAAGGCAGATCTTGCGAAACTAAATCGAGTTTTTTTATAAAAAAATAATATTTTACATTTACTTTTCAGCCGCTTACCCTGCATGCATCTCTTCCACACGGACTGCGTGGATCAGTGGCTGGTCACCAACAAGCACTGCCCCATTTGTCGTGTAGACATCGAAACGCACATGGCCAACGATGCGCTGGCGCCTAGCACCAGCGGAGTGACCGATGCCGCCGCCAATTCTGCCGCCTTATGACATTGTGTGCATGGAATCTTTTTGTAAAAGTAAATCCATTAGACTGACTTTGTCGCTGCATGAAATGGAAATCGAAAGAAACTCCAAAAACAAACTTTTAAGATGTGTGTTTGACCCACCCTGGAAATATCAAAAAGCCAAGTTTGTTTGGCCCAATTCTAATATCTATTTTATGATAAGTGATCCGGCAAAATATTTCCTATACATAATATGAATATGTGTGTGTACAAATTGTGTCCATGTTTTGTGAAACAAAATTCTTGTGATAAGAATTTCATAAATCCGTATTGTTATAGTATTTGTAGAAATTAATTCTAATTTGGCCCAATCTTGTTGTTATATTTTTAATTAACCCACGAAATACATGATAAGACTCCCGATTCCCTTTTCGTTTGCATTTAATCTATTAATAATTATATTTTGATCTGTTTTGTTTAATAAGAGCATTGATTTATTTTATTATTTAACCAAATAAAATATTTCTCAATGTTTTAGGCCACATCTCTACCAATTATTGCTCATCTCAATATTGTGCCATATGATATATAAGTGATTTGATTCTGTGCAATTTTCCATAGCTTGAGCTAGAAAATTGACTTATGTTAAGTAACCTAAGTTTGGTCTTATTTTAATCATAAACAAGTCTTGTCAAGGACAGCAGCGACTACAAATTAAATAAATAAATAATCACAATGACTTGCTTATTATTCCCAATTGAAGAGAAACATGGTCTTTATTCTATGGTGGAGGTGTTTTCTTTTATTTATTTATTTACCATTGGTAACAGTTTATGGTGAAATTTAAGTATACAACTTGCTGTATGTATAAGCTTTTGTGAAAAATGTTAAAATCTATAACTACAATTGGTTTTTAAAAGATTTCTTTAAGTCAACATACTATTATTAGGTCAGGGGGCCAATTATAAAAAATCTGGGCCTAGAGAACTGGGGAAAAGCAAAATTAATCCCCATTTCTAACCTTATTGGTTAAAACCTACAGGCAAACTTTAACTTTAACTTTTATGCTTGAACTATGTAAATATATCTAGACTTTTTGTATGTATAGTTACAGAAACTGCTTAAACTACTTCTTGAACTTTTTCCTAGAACCGAAACTCCGATCCTGACAAGTCCCAAGCATTTTTCTCTAGGCTGAGCTACTCGGTCCAGCTTCAGGTTCATTAGCTTCCGCCTCCTCATCCCCATTCTCTTTGGTTAAATCGGCGAAAAAATCGGATGCATTGGTGCACTTGGATGAGGGCAGATTGTGACGCTTTTCCTTGTAAGCGTTATGCTTGTCATTGTACTTAATGTCGCCAAAGTCTTCGAAGTACTTGACATTCCAAAAGCGTACGTCGTTGTTATGCGAGGAGGAGGCCAGCAGTTCTCCGTTGCAGTTTACGTCCAGCGATTCAATTGGCATGTTGTGCTGCCCCACAACGCCTAGATTGCGATAAGGTGTGATGTGGCAAGCTCGAATGTTGCCATCCTCGCCGGCCACGCAGGCGATCCGATCCGTAATGGGAATCATAAGGCTAATGGGACTCTTGATGCCCGGATACATGTCGCAATGAAAACCGAAATAGCCCCAGTTGTAGGTGTACAGACGGCCCTTGGAAGTGCCGACCACTAGCTTGGAGTCGCCGCGGTAAATGCCCATGCAGTTGAGTTCCTCTTCATAGGGCTCCGACTGTACGTACATCTTGCGGGCCGCAATGTTAAAGGTTGTTAGGTAGCCATCGGCACTTGTGGCCAGCAGAAGCTTGTTCTGGTCATTGCTTATTAACTGGGTAACCTGATCCTCAAGTTCCTTAAGCTCGAAGACGGCGTTCTTGGTGCGTAGGTCCCACAACTTGACTGTGCCCGCATCATCGCCGGTGGCAAAGAGATTTTCATTCAGCACGTGTAGGGTATTGATAGCGTCATCGTGCGCCGTCTCATACAGCTTCTTTAGTTTCTCCGTCTCCATGTCAGTGACCATCACGCACTTGTCCTTGGAGCAGGTGAGCAGAAAGCGACCGTCCTCGGTGAACTCCACGTCGCGACACGCCTTCGAATGCACCTCAATGGTGCGGAGCAGTTTGTTGCCCTCGTTGGCGTATTCGTACAGGTGCACATCTCCAATGATCGTAGCAAGAGCGACGATGTCACGGCTTGGATGGAAACAAACATCCGTGATAAAGTCTTCCAGCTTGATCTCCGGCGGGGCGCTGCGTGGCTTTTTTATGGCGGCTATAATTGCACGAACGGTTTCATCTGTTTCATCGTCCTCGTCCAGTTCAAAGACAGAAGCCTCCGTTGATTCCTTCTGGCTTCCCGACGGACCTTCATCGTCCTTGCGTCGCTTGGCGCTCGTTGCTCCTCCAGCAGCAGCACTACTACCACCGGCCGCCTCCTCTGCCGCCATTGAGTCATCCGAGTCAGAGTCCTCGGCGTTTGGATCAAAGCTGCCATCGCTGCTGATGCTCTCGTTGCCATCGTAACTACTGTCGTCATCGTTGTCTGGCTCCGGGGCACCCATGTCCACCAGGTCGTACTCGTCGTTGTCGCTGTCCGATTCGTTTAGAACCTCTTGCTCGATCTCTGCTATCACGCCCACCACCATGTCCTCGTCTAGATCATCCAGTTCGTCAGCATCCGAGGGGGTTTTAAAATTGTTATGCCTGCAAAGAAGTGCGAGTAGCAGAATAATGCTTGCTGCCTTTAGGAGACGAAGAAGTACTCACGTTTGCATACTGTTAGTTACACAAAATCCAGTAATTAAACGCTGATTTTATTTATTAACTGCGCCACGCTCGAATTTGTTTGGATACCACGGGAACAAGAGGAAGAAACAAGCATGTTGACGACGGGTTGCGAGGATACGGCAACTCCTAAAATAACAGCTGGGGGCACAGTAAGGTGGGGCTGCCAACTTTTTTATCCAAGATAATAGTTACAGTTTTATATATACATGTATACATATTATTTAGTTTTCAATAAATTAAAAAAGAAAATAACAATTAAAGCAGATACCCACAATTAAAGTAAAATAAAAGAATAAAATGTACGGAAAAAGCTAAATTGGCAGCAGTGATCATTACGATCTGGCAGCGCTTACAGATTGGCAATGCGAGTTTGTTACAGCTGCTTGGCAACGATCCGGCAGCTCTCAGTGTTTTTTATATTGGCATTGCGCGCTTTTTATTCTTATATCTCTTAGTTTACAACAAAATTGTTTTGTTTACCCCGGCTTATTGTTATTGTTTGTCATGGAGTTCGCGCTAGTAGTCGAATGAATCGCGAATCAAGATGTCTAAGAAAGTTTTCGCGCCAAGAAAACAGCTCACACTCAGTAGCTTTATTGGTTTGGATAATAATTCCCAAAGTCAAACTCAAAAGAAAGGTAAAATAATTCAATAAATTTTGCAACGAAGACCCTAATTCAGCTACATATTTCAGTGAACAATGCTAAGACCGTACCGAGTGCTGTTTACAATCCCATTTTTCTGGACTCCTCATCGTCTGATGAGGAACCTACACAGAAATCCAGTCAATCGTCTCGGAAGGATAATGTGTCCCCTAAGAAGCATACCTATCACAGCCTGTCGCAGTCGCCCTTAGCTCCGCCACCTGCCAAGAAGGACTCCCCGAAAAAACCCGGCCGGAGTCAATCTTGTTTCCAAGAAACTCTGATACTTGATGATTCTCCAAAGAAACTGCCTCAAAATGGAAAGAAGGACTCCAAGCCTAAAAAGAAATCGGGAATAAGTTTTTTTGATGACTCCCCAAAAAAAGAGCAACAAAATGAGAGGAAAGAACATCCCAAGTCCTCTCTATTGTCGTCTCCGCCAAAGATGTATTCCTTTGAAGATTCGCCCATTAAACAGAATGGAGGAAAACATCCCTTACTTACTTTGCCAGATTCACCACCGCCTGTTAAAAACGCGGAAGTACCTCTGCATAAGGACCCGCCAATAACTGTAAGAAATCAAACATATAAAAGACTGTTGGATTCTCCTTCCCCGCGGGACAATTATGCTAAGAGGCCACCAATGACTGCCACTCTTTTGGACTCTCCTCTTCCTGCTGCAAATATTGCCGAAAAGTCAGATAGCTTAATTGACGACTCAGACGCTAAGAGTGGAGCTGGGCACAAACTTGGTTCGGCCAAGGAAAACTGGAGTCCTCCAAGATCCATCTCTCCTCCGCTGGTCAAGCCGGCAGCTTCATATTCTCCAACACCAGCGGCGCCATTAAAACCCCGCCTTAGTGTGGCCTTTGACAATTCGCTGGACGATTACCTCCGCGATCTGGCAAAGAATGACAACTTTGGCATAGATCCAAACCAGCAGACCGCCGGTGCTCTAAAGACATCCCTAGGTTTTTTTCGCAGCACCTATATCGAGCTGATGGAGAAGTATTGCGCCTTGATTGACCAAATTCCCGCCATGCACTTTAATGAAATAGCCGGCTTTCAGCCAAACACCTTCCTTAAATTGAAGGTGATGCGCCAGAAGTTCAAGGCGCGGACGCAGCTGCTCCAAAACACTCTGGACAGGAACGAAAGTAAGCAGAAGGCAGAACAGGATTCCCTGGAGCTGGAAGAAATGGAGATACAGGCTGAGCAGAATCGTCCAACGGCCAATTCACCACCACAGAGTAGCATTCGGGTAACGTCTCTGAATAAGCTAATGCCGGGCACTGAGCTAAAGGAAAGCAAGGATCAGAAAATGCCCAAGCGTGAGGAGCTTCTCCACAGCCTCTGCGGAGATCCAGATGATTACTCGCCGCCACCCCGAAAGCAGAACGATCCTCAATTGCCCCGGAAACGCGATGAACTCATCCATGACCTCTGTGGAGATCCGGATGAATACACTCTACCCCCATCGAAAACAGAAAATGATCCGCACATGCTAAGGAAACGAGAGGAACTCATACACGATCTTTGCGAAGAGCCGGAAGATGACTATTTAGCCCAGAGTATGCTGCTCGACGACGACATTGAGGAGGAACAGATGAACAGGCCCACACAGCCTAACACAGCCAGCGAAGTAGACGAGGACGATGACGACTTGGAGGGACTGCTGGCGGAGATAGAGAACGAGCACCAGCAGTTGCAGGGCCGCAGATCCGAGTTCAATGGCTATGGCTACAAGGACTTTGAGTCCGTGAAGGTTAAGGAGAAGCCTAAGGAAACGACAAGGGAGTATCCGAAGGCAAAGCCAAAAGAGACACCGACAAATGTTGTCAACTTGGACGATGATGGTTTCCCCGCCTACGATGAGGCCATGTTCGAGGAAATGCACTCGCAGGCTGCCGCTAATCTGACCCATCTAAGTGCCGCACCTGGTGGCAGTCGCAGCAGCCCCCCTGCAAAGCTGCCCACTGCCAAGGATTCGCAGAAGCTATCGGGAAATTTCCATTCGAATGTCCACAATGATGGCATCACCGGGGAATTCGATGGACAGCGGTTTGAGCACTCTACTCGCCTCATGCACGGACTGAGCTATAGCTTTGGCCTGAAGAGCTTCCGGCCCAATCAACTGCAGGTGATCAATGCCACGCTGTTGGGCAATGATTGTTTCGTGCTGATGCCCACTGGTGGCGGAAAGTCGCTGTGTTATCAGCTGCCTGCCATCCTGACCGAGGGCGTAACCATTGTGATCAGTCCTCTGAAATCGCTGATTTTCGATCAGATCAACAAGCTGGCTTCATTGGATGTAAGTATCCCAGCTGTCTCTCCTATGCTAGTTTCTATATATGCTTCTTTCAGATCTGTGCGAAGAGTCTGAGTGGAGAACAGAAGATGGCTGACGCCATGGCTATCTACAGGGATCTTGAATCACAGCCGCCGATGGTTAAGCTTCTGTACGTCACGCCCGAGAAGATCAGCAGCTCCGCCCGCTTCCAGGACATCCTGGACACGCTGAACTCAAACAATTATATCAGTAGATTTGTTATTGACGAAGCGCATTGCGTCTCCCAATGGGGGCATGACTTCCGACCGGACTACAAGAAGCTGGGCATCCTCAAGAAGCGTTTTCCCAACGTGCCAACAATAGCCCTGACGGCCACTGCCACACCGAGAGTACGCTTAGACATTCTGGCCCAGCTGAATTTGAAGCATTGCAAGTGGTTCCTGTCCAGCTTTAACCGCAGTAATCTGCGGTACAAGGTTCTGCCTAAGAAGGGCTCCTC
This sequence comes from Drosophila nikananu, assembly GCA_008042635.1. Classification (NCBI taxonomy): domain Eukaryota; kingdom Metazoa; phylum Arthropoda; class Insecta; order Diptera; family Drosophilidae; genus Drosophila; species Drosophila nikananu. Next base: position 8,210 of record VNJV01016183.1, on the reverse strand, counting down.
CACGTTGGACGACATCAGTGGCTACATCCGAACCAAGCCGGCGCACTCGAGCGGGATTATATACTGCATGTCGCGCAAGGAGTGCGACGATGTTGCCAAGAAAATGTGCAAAGACGGCGTCCGGGCAGTGGCTTACCATGCTGGACTAAACGATACGGAAAGGGAAAGCCGACAGAAGGATTGGCTGACCGGGAAGGTGAGGGTAATATGTGCAACCATAGCCTTTGGCATGGGCATCGACAAACCGGATGTGCGGTTCGTTTTGCACTTCTCGCTGCCCAAGTCCATCGAGGGTTACTACCAGGAGGCAGGTCGTGCGGGAAGGGACGGCGATGTGGCCGATTGCATCCTGTACTACAACTACTCGGACATGCTGAGGATTAAGAAAATGCTGGATGGTAAGTCGGAATCAGCCTGAATCTTAGTTTCTTACTAATCGAGTTCCTTTATATCAGGCGACAAAGCCCTTCAATACAATATCAAGAAGATGCACGTGGACAACCTCCATCGCATCGTTGGGTACTGCGAGAACCTCACGGATTGCCGGCGAGCCCAGCAGCTAGACTATTTCGGGGAACACTTTACCAGCGAGCAGTGCCTGGAGAACAGGCAGACGGCCTGCGACAATTGCCTTAATAAGCGGGCCTATAAGGCAGTCGACGCTCTGGAGTTTGCTCGAAAAGCGGCGCGAGCTGTCAAGGATCTGTGCAGCGGCCGATCCCGGTTCACGCTCCTGCATATCTCCGATGTCCTCAAGGGCTCAAAGATCAAAAAGATTATGGATTTTAACCATGACAAGTCGCCACATCATGGCGCCCTTAAGTCATGGGATAAAAATGATATCCAAAGGCTGCTCCGTAAAATGGTTATCGATGGCTTCTTAAGGGAAGATTTGATATTTACCAACGACTACCCGCAGGCCTACTTGTATCTGGGGCTGAATATAAGCAAACTGATGGAGGGCACGCCCACCTTTGAGTTTACCGTGACTAAGAAGGAGGCAAAGGCTACGGTGGGCAGCGTCTCCGAACCAGGTGCTGCGTCCAATAGTGGTGGCGATGGTAAGTCAGGTATGCAGGAGATTCATGAGCGATGCTACACGGATCTCCTGGATCTCTGCCGCACCATTGCCAGCCAGCGGAATGTGACTATGGCCAGTATAATGAACATTCAGGCTTTGAAGAGCATGGCGGAGACGCTGCCGCTTACCGAGAAGGACATGTGCAGCATTCCGCACGTGACCAAGGCGAACTACGACAAATATGGCGCTAAGCTGCTTGAGATTACCAGCAACTACGCCTCTGAGAAGCTGCTGATGCAGTCTATAATGGACGAGGAGCAGGAACAGGCAACCGCCAAGCAGAGACAGACGCCGCAGTCGTCCGGTTGGAATAACAATGATAGCAGCGTTGATTGGGACAGGGCTGTGTCATCGCAGGGCGGTGGCAACACCAGCGGCGCTTTTAATTCGTACCGTGCGGGCAAACGGAAAAGGATATATAACAAGGGAGGAGCCACTAAGAGATACAAATCGAATGCAGCATCGCCAGCGGCCAAAAGGAGTACCTCCGCTCGGGGTGGTCGTGGAGGCAGGGCAGGTGCCAAGCGGGCGGAGAGCACAGCTGCCTCAACATCATCGTCTGGCTGGAAAACGAAGAAGACGGGTAGCAGTGTGGGATTCGACTTAATGCCGTTGCCAGGATCAAAGTAACTATACTTCGCTATTAAGAGTTTATCACTTACAATTTTTACATAAACTTTCATTTTGTTAAACAATAACACCACTAGACTATAATATATAACAAATTGATGCAGGTCCCGGCTCCTAACCTCGCCTAAGTACTTAAAAGCCTCCAGTAGTCTCAGGGTTTCGGCATTTGCCGCAGCTTATCCTCGAATTCGTAGGCGCCCATCGACCAAATCAAATTCGCATCTGTCTCCACCTGAACAAACTCCGTGGAATAGGTATTCGAGGTGCTGACCATCCCACCGAATTCCATTTGTGAATGATCTACAGATAATAGCGATTAAAGCTTGCATCTCAAAGGAATCGGTCATTCCAAATACTTACACAGGTTCCACTTTAAGCCCGTGGTGGTGACATTATGCGCCGACGATCCCACGGGCATTAGCGAGCACCATCGCTGGCTGGAAACCAGGTCCACGGGCACCTTTATTGTGTGCTTGCCCGGCCGCAACAACCACGTCACGGAGTCCCCGCTTAGCAGAAACACATTGCAGTTGTCCTTCTGCGATTTGTACAGCGTGTTTAGGTTGGCCATCACATGATCTAGCCGCCCAGAGGTGTCATGAAACACGACCACGTCCTGAATGTTGCGCTGTGTCATAACTGGCTGGAGGACCGCAATGGCTTTCGTAAAGTCCGTAGCGTCTTGATCGGGCGTATGGATCTTGGGCGTGGTCTTGAAGAAATCCACAGTGTCCTCTGTGATCGAGTCAAAGTCGCCCGTTATCACGTCGAGTGGTTCAAGAGGTGCGCCGACTAATTCGTCTTTAGACCGTGTTGATAGAACTTGTTCCAGCACAAAGTTGCGCCAGTGGTTGGAGCCACCGTCCACGGCGCAGCGAAGGGCAGCTGGAATTAAAGGATTTCGAATTTAGAATTCTGGAAAGGCCAACTCCAGGTTTTTTTTACCATTCTTCCATAACAGCGTGACCACGTGCGGGGGCACCTGGATCTGGCGGTTGAGCACCACGCAGACATGGCCGTTATCGCCCAATTTAAAGTTCTCATTGATTAGGTCGCCAGGCGTCCACTTGTACACCTTGGGCGGGATTGTGTGGTCCATTTGCTGCCGGAATCCGATTGTTGTTTTCGTGCAGAAGAAGCGTTGTTGTGCTGGATGCGTTGGCCTGCCAACTCGTGCCAAACGCCGGCCATCGGTTAACGCGCGCTGGCCGGAGCGCCGAAACCAATTCATAACGACCCTGCATCCGCTTTCCGGTGCCATTGTACGGCCGCCAATGCGGAATTTAACAAAATTCCTAAAAATTTGAAACAACAAGCCAGGCCAATCCATCGACTGGACAAAAGCATTTTTGAATTTCTCGAACATTTTCGATTACAAAGGATTGGAGAGTCTGGTCCCTCTGGGCAACGGTTAGGGATGGACTGTTGGCGGTTTTTTTAAACTTGGGTTCTACTGATAAGAAAACTTGGTTTCACAAAAGGCTTGCCTTTAATACAACTTTTTAATGGCCCAGGGAGCCAGGAAAATCAAATTACATTAAATATAAGACTTTTTCATTGCATATTTCATTAAACAAATATTTTATTTTATATGACCATTTTGCATAAATAAAAAACAGGTAAAATACTCGGAAAATTAAGATGAAATATAATTTAATAAATGATCACTTTCTTTGCAAACGGCATAGTTTTATGAAGTTCACAATTTAGTAGAATTCTTTAGCATTGATTTTCAATTTACAAGAAACTTTTCTGTAAAACCTATAATAATAATTAATCTTAAAATTCAAATGTTTTCTTGTAGTCTTGCAGCCTATTACTTTAACCGCATCAGTACAAATACATTTAAATTAAATGGCTTCGTCGCCTTAATAGTTATATTTCACTCAATAGACAAATTAATCCTTCGTTGAACTTTTGTGGCTTAGGTTAATGAAGTCGCTCGGCACGTTTGATGGGGGACTGCGGAAGCGAAAAGCTGACCAGAACGGCGGCAGACTTGGTGGGGGCATTGGGACTACAATACTTTTGTGCTCGACCCTACCGATGCCAGCTGTATCAATATTGTTACAGTTCATTTTGTTTGACCTCCCCACAAATAACGGCATTTATACGGATGGCTTCTGTGGCCGGACCACGAGCACATCAGACATCCTGGCCATGGCCTTTGGCCAGCACCGAGATCTGGGCTCAGGGATTGACAGTGCACGCCGCCCATTGTTGGTCACAAGATCCGAAGAGGGGGCGAAGTTGAATAGCTTTACATGCCACGTCTGAAATGCATTGTTCAAATAGCATTGTGGCTCGCAATCATTTAATCCCACTGCAGCTCTTAAAACATTTAAAGCAGTGCTGGTTACTGAGCTGCATTAACCGGATATATCTCGTGTTGTGGTTAACAAAAATTATAATGAAAGCTGTCATATAGATGTAAAAAACTAAGAAGTGGTTAGCATAAAGAAATTGGTTTCTAAATAATAAAATAATTAACATGGTAAGACTTTTAAACTAACACAAACTCCACATTGTGTAAATACTTTGACATCAATAAACTTTTTACCATTACCCTTGATAATTTCATTCTCAACCTCTTAACCCCTTGGAAAACCATGAAAACCAAAGGGAATTTAGCACGTGAAAATGTTTCCTCTATCGTGGCAGCCATAAATAAATAAAATTACATTTGTACACGCATGCCTTTGGCATATCCGCTCGTTAAACCACGACTTTGAAACGAATTACTTTTGTGAAACACCCTAACGAGGACTTTCCTTGTATACCCTATCATCCTGTCCCGATTGCAGGTTTAAACCAGCGTCCAAGGCATCCCAAATTCGGCTTAACACTTTCTTGTTGTCCCCGAGAGAGAAAGAGCACAAGCTAAAGTCTAAAAGATTTACGCTTGCATTTTCTGGGACATCAAGTGCAACATGTGGCGCGAAAGTGTGTTCAGAAGCAGAGATTTATGCCTGGCTTACGGTTTAAAGACCTGGCCAGGGGATTTAAAGATACTACCTTTTAAATTCGTAATAAAGCGGACTCAGTTCGTGCTCTATTTACCAGGAGCTGCCTCGTGTTCGCAACTAATTGCAATATAGTCACCACTGGCATCTAAGTGTGTCACATATAGTATTTATATTTATGTTTGCAAAATGAAACCTAGATACCAGCCAGGAGTGTGTATCTGCTCAGTTAATTCAAATACCTCGGCACTTGCTTTCATATGCAATTGCAACTCTCTTTTTTTTTAGGGGTAAGGGATATGGTTATTCCGGGCCCATCTCCATTTCGCCGACTTCACGGTTCAATGCACCGTGATGACGTGAGTAGGAGTTATTAAGTCACAATAGGCAACGGCTTGCTTCACGTTGGCAGGAAGTGGAGCGGGAGTGGCTTGGCAAGGCACCCACCTGCCTGACTTCCTGTTAGACAGCGAGAACGCCAAGGATGCGACAGGAAATTCATCAATGTCTCCACCGCCTGTCGCCTGCATTCAGCTTGCCAAACGCGGCAACATTTTAACCCCAAGCCCCAAAGAAATTGCCAATGACATGGAGAAGCAGAGGGGATAAGCAAGAGGTGCTCCTAGCTGAGTGCCCCGACCATAAGATACCCGTCAGGCAGGTTCAGCTAAATAAACAACGTTTTGAGTGCATCTTAGGAGCACTCAGCACGACAAACATTGGAACAAGCTCAATATAAATGGAAAATACTTTTGAATTTTATTAATTCTTAGATTTATAGAGCAAAAAACATGATATTTTTCATTTCTAATAGGTAATATCAACTCTAACACCCTTGAATATCCAAAATAACCAGATACCTAAAAGAGGAATGGAACTGAGAGCAAAGTCTAGGTTATTTACGGGCCAGAGAGATAGAAAGCGGAAGTTAGCTGCCGGGCCTTCTCCCGCCAAAAGGAAATTATGAATTTAGGTGCGGCTGCCATTTTGCCATTTTTTGTTGGCTCGCTTTTTGGTGCACTCTATCCGATTTATTCTCTTGCAGTTTCAGTTGTCCTTATGGCTGGTTTCATTTCAGAGCTCGCTATAATCCTGCTGTCCTTGCCCAGGGGACGCTGTCAAGTGTACAAGTTGAGCCTTTGTCAAATTAGTGGAGCGCACTTGAATGCAGAAAAACCGCAAACTGGCAGACACACGGCTGTCTTTGCCACTCCACTATATCCCAGAATGGGATCTGGCTGACCAAACAATACTTATCCGCATTTACATATTTAAATTTGCTTACCCCGAGCCCAGGACAGGACAGGACTCTCTCGAGTGTCTGCGGAAAATGGAAAAAATGTGTGTGTGTGTGTGATACTTATGTTAAAACCACCCACCCATGGTCATAAAAAGAAAATATTATTATTACTATTACCATATACATAGTTGCGTTATATTTGATCTTTTTTGTTTTCGTTTTCCGTTTGCATTTGCATTCCCATGCAAATTGTATTTATTTCTGCGTTTACAATTATTGTATTACGTCAAATTAGCTTAATTATTACAAATACCGAGCACATTATTCCCGTTCCAATTCTCCATGCGAAATTTAACACCAATAATGTGTCCTTAATCGTGTGCCTTCCGGGCACGGGGAGACTGCTAGCGCATACATAAATCACATGGCGTATGCGTAATTTTAGTATATGTATATCGAGTTGCACATACTTTTTCTGTTGGCCCTATGTATGCTGTATATGCAAATTAAATGAATAATAATCATAAATCTATGCAGTTTTGATTTGGGCGAATTTGTAATCGGATTTGTGTGTGGACTGCCGCAATATAAAATACACAAATATCCATGCATATTCAGTGGCCCTCTCGCTCCATTGGCTCTGGCTCTGCGGTCTGCCTTTTGGCCACAATGATGATCAGTTGCCACCGTTTCCACCGTAGCCTCCGACTCAGTTGCCGCCGTAGTCCTCGATGAAGGTGTCTATGATATAACGCTTCACCTCGTTGATGGAGGTGCGCTTGGTGCTGCACTGCAGGCGCTCCTGGTGCTCCGGCAGGACGAGTAGTTGCTGCAGCTCCCCCTGCGACGGGCAGACAAGCGAAAGTTAATACGCATAAAAACCACAATTATCTGCCCAATAATTGTTTAATTCTCATTGTACAAGGCCATGGGGCGTAATTATTATCAACGACATGCAGGACACCCATTGTTTGCTCTTTTTATGTTAAGATGAATGCAGATGTTATGACTTTTTAATTTTAATACTTATTAAATGCTACATTAAGAACAAAAAAACACAAGAAACATTTCTTCCCCTAGAAATATGATGTACTCACATTAAAGCCGCGTCCAATTTCCACATCCGCGTCCACGGGCAGTGTGAACAGTCGCTTGGAGACCACGAAACTGTTTGTCCACGCGCAATCGACGTAAATCGATATGAAATCGCCATTCTGTATGCTGCACGCAGACCGAGGGATGGAAATAACAGCAAAACAATAATAGTAAAGTGAGCTATTCGCAAATAATTAAAATATATATGGATACATATAGTAGTGCCTGCCTCCATGGGGATTGGGGGCCATTCGCTGACAGAGAGAAATGTGCCCACAGTCGATGACAAATGGCGCCCACTTGAACCGAGTGTCAATTTGGTTGTGTGTTTCGTTATAGCGAGCAGAACTCAGAAAGCAAAAAGCAAAAATAAAAAAAGGCCTTCGATATTCATGTGCAGGCTCTGCCGATACAGCAAAGGTGATATTAATAGCACTATGGATAACGATCAATTAATAGGAACAGATCTTAAGTTTTGGCGAATAACAGTTTTTAAAAAGATAATAGTCTTAATATCTTAATATTGGTTTATTTTTTATAAGAAATTAAATGTAATAGTAAATATAAGATAATATTAAGGGATTTAAAACTATTTCTATCTAATCTATAAACTTTATGTTATATATTCCATATATACCTTATATTATTATGTATTATTCACTATTTAACTGTTTTAAATATATAGTCTGTGCTAATATCTTGACCATAAGTGTGATTTTTTTGCCTACTATTTGTATGTGTGTCAAGTGTGTGCCAGTGTGCGTTTCATGGCACAAACATTTATGCTAATAAATTGAAAATGCAAATAAACGAAAGTGTCAGCGTCGATGGCCATCAGATCGAAGTGAGTGCCACTGCCACACACAAGCCCCATGTGCAGCCGGAGACAGTGATTGGCAATCACCACCACATGGAGGAAACTACCCACCGAACAGCCCCCCTCTTACATCCATCTACCCCCTACAAGGCACACTCACCTGATGGCCACTTGATGCCAGCGATAATCGTATAAATTGAATTTCACAGGCAACATTTCCGTGGCATTGTCCCGCTCAAGGTACAGACGCAGTCCATCCTGGCAGGCCTCCAGATACAGATTGTGGGTGGCGTTGCGGATGGAGAAGATGGCTGCTGTACTTCGGGTGTCGTTCTGAAAAACTCAGCTTTTAGTTTTGTATCCCTTAAAGGACCTCCTTACAGC
>VNJV01016160.1:0-12402 GCA_008042635.1 Drosophila nikananu | reverse complement strand
TTCGTCACCTAAAATCAGCCATAGACCGAGAATCGGCTAATATTGACATTAGCAACACTACAATCTTTTGGTATTTCAATGCCAAAACGTCTTAATTTAGTTTTAGAAAATAAGGCTAAAGGTATTAACTATTAATAAATTATAAAAACTTTTTTTCACTTATTCCATTCATTTAAATTAAGAGAGAAACCAAAATGAACATATAATTATTTACTATGAAGATAAAATAAAAAGTAGTTTTTTAGTTATAAGTAAAATTTAAATTCGTTAATTTTTTGTTTTTTATATCTCAAGTTGTAATAAGAATAAAAGTTCATACCCTAAAAAATTTTAAAAAATTGTGTATCCCTGTTATTAAAAAAAAACATGATGCACATATAATTATTTGTATGAGGTACTACACACCACACCCCCTCTCCACGGCACTCGATCCGTCCTGCACCTGCCACCCACCCGGAACCCCTTCCTCGTGTACAAATATACATATATATGGATATGTATGCCATATAAACCTGGCGGACGCCATCAAGCACAACAACAATGTGCGAATGAACCCATATAACCGACAAATTCGGACGCTCGCAAATAACAGAATGGGAAGAAAAAAAATGTAGTGCGGTTTTCAAATTTATTCTAGTGCCGCCTGCGTTTTATTCCGCTCCCCCCATCAACCGCCGCCACCTTTTCCCCTATTCCCCCTGGGCAAATCACACCGCCCACGCCCCTGGGCCACACTTCTACACCATTCCGCTGCGTTTCTTGTTATTTTTGTACTTAAATAAAGCGCAATTTGCGTTTTTTTTACGCTCAGTTTTTTTACGCTGAGTTTTTTTTCTGGTTTGTTTTTCAACGCTTGAAATTTAATAGATTTGGCACACATTCGAGACAACATCATATTGGCAGCAGCCACACGAAAAATGTTAGTCTTGGTGGCGAAAAATTGTGCTGATCAGAAGTTTGTAGATGAGAAAAAATGAAAGGAAAAAATTTATAAGATTTATTAATTTAATTTAAATATTTTAAAATAATTATTTTGGGAGAAAAGGGCAGTTTTTAGATAAGAACAAATAGTATAAGAAAATGTATTTCGTATTATACAAATTAAAAATTTAAAAATCGCGAACTCTTTCAGTGGTTTTTCGATCGTAAGTTGTCTTAAACTCAACGGATTTCAGTGGGGTTTGGTTTTTTCTTCCTAGTTTTTAATGGAGAACATTTCTGCATTTAAAACTCGGTTTCTAATTTTTTTGCAAATTTTTGACAATTTTACGATGTAACCCCTTTAATTTTTTTATAATTTTTGGGCTCAAAAATAGTCAACTTCTTCCGTGGTTTTTTTATCGTAACTTGGCTTAAACTTAACGGATTTCAGTGGGGATTGGTTTTTTCTTCTTAGTCTTTAATTTTTTTATAAATTTTTGGCTCAAAAGTAGTGAACTTTTTCAGTGGTTTTTTGATCGTAACTTGGCTTTAACTCAACGGATTTCAGTGGGGTTTGGTTTTTTCTTCTTAGTTTTTAATGGAGAACATTTCTGCATTTAAAACTCGATTTCTAATTTTTGGCCAATTTTTGACAATTTTGACGATGTAACCCCTTTAATTTTTTTATAATTTTTGGGCTCAAAAATAGTGAACTTCTTCCGTGGTTTTTTCATCGTAAATTGGCTTAAACTTAACGGATTTCAGTGGGGATTGGTTTTTTCTTCTTAGTTTTTAATGGATAACATTTCTGCATTTAAAACTCGATTTCTTATTTTTGGCAAATTTTTAACAATTTTGACGATTTAGTAAAACCGATACTAACGACAAACTATGTCTAAAAACATACTCAGAATCAACTATAACCTTAATTATGCCTTGACTTATTTGAATTTTTATTTATATATAAAGAATTAATTTTTAAATATAAATATAGAATATATTCACAAAAACCCACTAACTTTTTTCCTTTAGTGTCCACAGTTGGCATTAAACTGTGGCTTACCCGCCGGGAAGAGGAAGGCATTAAAAACGACTTACCGCCGAGACCAACTTCATTCAACACTGGCTCCGTATTTCATTGGCCATCAAGTGCTCCCAACAGGTGCAATAACTTATAGGTGTTATTAATGGCTGGCTCAACTATTTTTCCTTCCAGGCGATTTGCTGCCCAGGCAAAAGGTGAAAAGTGAAATGTGAAATTGCTCGCTGCGAATATTTTTCAGCTGGCACACACTTCATTTGCATTCAAAACAAAAATTCTTTGCATAAATAAATAAAATTGGTAGAATCGTAGAAATTGGGGGTGGGGGAAAATAACAAAAACAAAAACAGAGGCAAAACGCACATGTTTTAATAAACAAGAGCATATCGCTGGCGAATTTCGATATGAATGAGCAAATGAATGAATGAATCGAAATGGAAATGGGAATGGACGGCGTCTGCAAATAAAACTCACTTTGATTTCCCTCGTATTTATTTTGCGTATATTTTTCCATCGATGTCGGAGCTTAAAATCTGCACATGCATTAAGAGCATTGTTGTTTTTAGTGATAAATGTGCGGAATACAAATCATCATCATCGTCGTCGTCACTTAAAGAAGCCTATTTATTCAACTGATTGTGGCTTTATCCCTTTGACAGGACACTAAGGGATGGTCTGCAGGCATTTTGCAAATAATAACACAATATATTGGCCTGTCTGCCAGGAGCGGCTGCGATTCTTAGTTTGTTAAATAAATACAAATATTATTCAGAGCCAAAAATCTGTACAATTCAATTCTGTTTATGTCAATAGTTTCCCCTGCCTCCCTATTCCTTTTGTTTACAGCGTATATTTTGAATAAATATGATCAAATCTGTGCAAATTGCAGGTTGTCTGTCACATTGGGTAATCTCTTAAAATAGGAATGCGTTGTAATTATATTTAATTCTGTTTTGTTGCCCAAAATCAGCTGAGACCTTGGTCTAGGCACGTGCCACCTAGTCTTGACCTCGTCTTGACCTCGTCTTGATCCCAAGCTCAATAGGTGGACTCTCCATCTTTGGAATGAAATTAATTCATTGGTAATGATGAAAAATGAAGTATATTAATTGAAAACAAAGCCCAAAATGCAAATGAAGCAAATCAAGCACTAATTTATCATATTATGAGCTGTGCTTAATACGCTTAATAATGTACAATTACATATGCCATATTGGAGGTTTTAGAAATACACAGTGGAACATTTATTATTTATTTAAGAGATCCTAAACTACTAAAAATATGCTTATAAAGTAAGGTTTACATTCTGAAAATTATTAAAAACTAATCAAAATATTTTATTTCGTAAGACTTAATAATAAAAACAAGCATAGAAACGCTTTCCGAATTAAAATGTTGGCTTTAGTTGATACCTTGATATATTTACATAACATTTATTATTCAAATAAAAGATTCCCAGTCCCTGTGACATATTTCCTATGCTATAAATATACAAAACATATAGCAATCATTCAATCCAGGAAGAAAATCAGCAAATCAGTCGCAGCTGAGAAAATGTCGGGGCAATTTTGAAAGCGATTTCGAAATCATCGCACAAATTGAACCAACAAATTCCGAATTCAAGAGGCGTTTGTGCTCTTTGTTTACAAACAGAAGGAGCAGGGTAAAGGGGGGTTCGGGGACGAGTTCGGGTACGGTCTATGGGGCCTAAGAATAGGTAGATCCATCGATTGGGCCATATGACAGCCCAAAGTGCTCCGTGCATATTAGATAAAATTATAAACAAAACATGAAAAGGCAACGCTTCGAAATTTGTCACGCCCCAACGCGGCAAACCGATGTGGGGGTGGTGGTGGTGGTGGTGCTAGTGATGGTGGTGGGGACTTGGGCTGGAGTGTGGTGTGCTGCTAGATCGCACTTTTTGTTGTCTTTCCTTAGCTGGGGGTCGACCTATTCAATATGCCGACACACGCGCCAAACACCTCCTACGCAGGGCCCCGTCGATTGCCTTCAACTGCGGCGCAGTAGAAGAGCCAGCAATCAGTCAGAAATGACAGTGTGACACCAGGCTTTGAGAAGGCTTTAAAATATATGATTGAAAATTTAAATCAATACTAGGAATTAATCTTAAATCTACCTGACAATTTTTAAGATATTTTAATAAGCAGTAAATTAAACAGAAAAATATTTATAGTTTTTCCTTTACAAGTAACTTCTTTATTTTAAGTAGAAATATGCGTTCGATCTTTCTATTATTCCCCTTATTTATTCAGTGTCATACCAGCATCTCCATATGCTGGTTCAGTTCAGCTCAACTCAGCTCGACTTGGCTTTATTCCACAGTCCCCAGACCTCCGTCCCCAGACCGCAGTCCCCAAGCCCACTCGATGAGTGGCGTCCATTGTTTTCGCCTCGCTTTGTTGTTGACGAAACGAAACGATCTGTGGCTAAAGTTTGCCAAATGGATGACAGACAAGCGGACCAGCCCCAGACCCCCATACCCCTTGCCACTGCCCCCTACCCTACCCCTAACCCTAGCCGAGATCTCATCCAGATCCAGATCGAAAGCGGGAGCCCCATGTGGCGGCCACTCGATCGTCGCATGATATGTGGCTCTTTGAAAAATAAAATGAGATGAAATGTCTATGGGGATGGGGGGACCCACTAGTAGTGTGGTTTGGTTAGGATATCAAAGGGGATTTTCGGTTTGCTGATCAAGAAACTGTTTACAAACTAAGCATATTTGTTTGTTCATTTTTCAAGAACAAAAAAGTATATTCCAAGTATTTTGTAGACATCTTTTACAAGATTTTAGTTACGAATTTACTTTGATCGACATTTTAAGTTACTTTTAATATAATATAGCATATTTGTTTGTCCAATTTTCAAGACCAGCAATTATTATGACATCATTTGTAAGCGCAAAATAATATTCAAAGTAAAAATTTTGTATATATTTTTTAAGATTTTATCTAATCATTAATTTTGACAGAAATTTAAATTTACTTAACTGTAGATTTTGTTATTTTGTTTAATATTTATATAAATACAATACAATTGTTAATTATTTTTTAAGCTAACTGAAGTGAAGATGCTGCTCAATGCAAAAACGAGAAACCCAAATTATTATTTATAATTATAAATTATTTTCTTTTACATACAAAAATAGTTTCTTTATAAAAATTAATTCATACATTTCTTTTACTTAAAAGAATATTTTTTCTGTGACAATAAATTTATAAATTATTTTCTTTCGCATACAAAAATAGTTTCTTTATAAAATTAAATTTACATAGTATTTTTTTATCACTTTTCAACATTTACTTCTATTTTTATTTATTATTTACTTAAAATACTTATATTTACATTACAAATTTGATTTCTTCAACTCAAAACTCAAACTCATATACCCTGTAATACCCATTTTTTGTGACTGTTGCACGAGTGCGATCCTCATTTGGCGCATTTGCTATTCGACTTTGCCTCTGCACATTACTTTTAATCACTCATCATATGGTTTCTGTTGTTGTTGTTGTCTTTGTTATTTATGTATAAGCCTATAGTTTTTGTTGTTGTTGTTGCTTAACTAATTTGCATATTAATACCCGCACACCCGAAGCGTTTGGACTTATCTAATACGAGCCACACAGCTGCGCCTATTTAGAGCCGGGCCCAGGAGGGGTTCCAGCCATAGCTGGAGGGTCTTTTCTATATATTTTTTTGTTTATATTGGAACTGGGCTTTGGGTCTCTGCTGGGGCTTATATGTCTGAGGCTGGGGGCTACATATAACAGATAAGCAGAGAACGTAGCAGTCTGGGTTAGCGATCGTTTGCTCTTAACCAGTAGGCCATAAAGTGGTAGAATTAATGGACTATATTTTGGATATTTGAGTATTAAGGAGCTTAATTTAAATAAAAAAAAAGAAAAATGATTTTATTATTTACAGAAAAGTATATTATGTAGAAAATCAATTCATATTTTTTAATTCTTTTATCATTTTTACAGCTAAGAAAAGAGATGTGAATAATTAAAACCAACACTATTGCTCTTTGTAATAAAATAGGTAAAAAAAAACTCGTAAAATAAATTCGATGAAAATGTAACTAATTCAAAATAAAAAAATAATTTTTCTGCATTTACAATATATCTAAATAAATTTGGGATATTTTATTATATTAAACACAAGAAAAGCGGATTAAATTGCTTAAGTTGTTTTAAAATAATAATGCAAGTAATTTAAGCTGCTATTAATTTTCCGCTATTAAAATATATAGAATTCCATTTGAATCAATTAATATTTTGTATATTTGGTATCATATCAATGAGCAATAAAAGCTTAAAAACGTTGAAAACGTAAAAAATTCTTATCTACTATTTAAATATTTTCCTTAAGTAATTTTTGTTGAAGCTCTAACTATTCCGAACTGAAATTAATATATTTTGCAGTGTCTACCTTAGCAGCTACTGTTCACCTGGGCAGACCTGGCGCTCGTTTTTGTTTATTTTGAAAAGAGCCCCCCTTTTTGCTTTGCGTGGTGATGTCACAAGAATAACAAATGTTTTATTATTATTTTTTTTTTGCCTTGCTCGCCTCGACGACGGGCACGTTCACGATCACCACCACATCGGAGTATATGTTAATTTTTGTTTTGTATGCGATCTATTAAAAAAAAAAAACTAAACAAAAACTGAAAAAAACTGAAAAAATGATTCCCATTCCCACTTTCTGCTTGGAGCATTTAAATACAAAAACCAAATTAATTCGTATGCCATGTTTGGCGCCTGTTTCTGTAAACCAGCTTTATCTTTTCTGCCTTTCTGCCGTTTCGGATTAAAAAAACAAACACCAGACCTTAGATACATATAGAAAATATATTTTTATGGTTTGCTGGTGAAACGTGCCCTGTAATGGGTTAATTAATGGAGAGTGGAAATCGATAATTAAACGATTTGCTGTAATTGATTAACCATAATTGTGCAATGCAGCTGAGAAGAGTTATAAAATGTTAATCATATAATTATTATCAGAAGAGGAATATTTTTCTCTCTGAGATACAAAAATCAAGCTATTTTGGAAAAGCGTGGGTGTTGCAAATGGGAGGAACTGGCCCACAAAGAGACATAAAGAAAATCTCATTAACAGGCACACAAGACACTAGTACTTATGGAAGGCATCGCCCAAGGGTCAACATCCATCTACCTGCACTCGTCAACACAAGAAGGTATTCAATTAAGGCATTGCACACTCTAGGGCTTAAGAAAATATATAAAAATAAGAAGCATGACAGTCTCAGATCAAAGAAATTAATAATATAGGTAAGGTAACGACAAACCAATTCTATGTTTTAATCAAAGATTAGGGCATTATTGAAATTTCGAATATTAAATATAATTTAAATTCTTAGAGTAACACTTACAATTATAAAACTTTGTTAAGAAGTGTATGTTTTACACATTTTACTTTTGGCACACTTAATATTCCCACAATTAAATTAAAGGATTTTTAAAATACATTTTGTGGTTTTAATGAACCCAAAGGAAACATTTTTAAATGCTAAATGAGAGGAAAATATTTTATATCTGTCAACCAAGGCATTATATTAAATATGAAGTAGAAAATATTTTAAAAACATTTTAAACGAATATTTTTTTTTATTTTACAGATCGTAAACAAAAACTGAACTCGAATTACCATGCAAATGGTTTATGATTATGTCTTGGACCTTGTGTGAAGTGCATGGTGGTGCTTAGAGTCACTCCGTCAGACAAAACCAATTTAATCTCTGGAGAAGACCTCGCCATTGTTGTGGCTTTTGACAACATTCAAGTTTCTGCCAAGGCCGGAAAACAATAGTTTTCATTGGAGAATAATTCAGATAATTTCTACTTGTGATTATTAAGGGTCTGGAAAATGTTTATATAATCCGAGAAGAAATAATCAAGTCATTAATCATGCGGTGGGCCTATGAGTCCCTCGGGCTACTTGTTATTTTCCACTATTTAGAGATATTTTGAATATTTATAAATATTTCTTTCCTATTTACTATTTGGCGCTGTTAGCTGATTGACGCAATTCCAATTCCACGCGCGAAGGATCGGGGCGACTTGTTGGACATATGGAGGATTGGCATAATGAATGACTTTGTTTACAGCCAAATGTATCTCATGGATTCGCACGCGTCGAGCGGCACTTCGAGGGACTGACAGGGGAATTTCGGTTCTCAGTTTCGTTATATTTTTTTCTGTATTTTTTTTTTTTTTGGTGAGACTCCTAATGGTATCAATAAAAGAACTAGGCCATGATAAAGAAGCGTTCGCCCCGACGACTGTTTGTTTATAATTGTTTATACGATTTGCAGAGCGAACAACTTTTCCAGATAGCGGAGCGCGCAATCTATTTCCATGGGGAGCCAGATGGGCAAGGCCGGATTATTATTATGGCGGGGCGGTTGCGGGGCCTTGAAAAGCACACAAACATCCCGTCACACGCACTTTCACCCACACTTGCACCACTCACTCCCACAGCGATGGCGGTGCACTGAGACAAATAGTTAAATGGCTGCTAAATATTGGGAGGAATAGCTTGAGAAATTATTCAATGGAAAATAATTTATATTAGTTTAGTATAATTTGGTTTGAGAAAAATTAAAATTAATTAAAATTAAAAACATAATAATATCTTTATAAAAAAAAATATTAAAATATAAAGACGAACTTTAATTAGAAATTTTGGATTATGTTTTTGAAAAGTGAATGGTAGCATTTTTGTATAAACTTCCGAGAGCAATTTCAAATAGCCAAAAATATGAGTCTTAAATGTTAATATTAATATTAATAAATTAAAATAAATATATGAAATATATATTTAATTGCGCGAACTTGATGATGTGAAAGCTTACCTTAAATAAACTTCTTTCATCATTCTTTTAGAAACTGTTTGCTGATATTTCTTATATATATGGATAATCTTTGTAATATATATTAAACATAATAATTATATTCTTATCAAAGTTCTAGGATATTAAATGAAAATTAAACAATTAATTGATTTCATTACTTTCCAGCTCCAATTCTTTCTCGTGCATCCCCATATCCATACACGTACTCAGATCCATTCACTTTGGGCGCTTGTATTTTGCAATTAGATTAGAGAACCCCAAAAGACGTCGCAATAAAACACGTACAACAAAACCGAAACTGGCAAAAACGACAACAACGACAACAACAGCAACAGAAAACAAGAAAAACAAAAACATTAAATGGCGATTAAAAGTAATTTAGATAAAAACACACCGAAAGCAGAAAGAACAAGCAAACAACATCGCGGGGCGACAAGAACGAAATTAGCAGCGAGTGTCTTGTTCTGCTGCCTCCAAAAAATGCTTGGGTCGGGGCATCCACAAATGGGCAATGCACTTGGTTTAGGCAAAGTATCTTTCAGTAATTTCATTAATTTTGAATGCCGAATGCGAGGTGGAATTTGCAATTACGTAACAGCTGCGGGAATTATTTATTTGCGGCGCTTGAGGGATGTGTTTCAAATTGGTTTAGGAAATTTATGAAATAATCTTGAATGTGTTTCAGTTGAAGGTATTTATAATATAGCAACTTTTTTCATAAGCTGCTAGGCTTTGCGGTTTTGATGTTAGGAAATACATTTTGTAAGTAATTTATAGTAAAGATCTAATATAACCAAATTTAACATAAAAAGTATAACAATATACAACTCTTAACATTAATGATATTGTTTCTGCACAAAACATTTTAATATCTAGAAAGTGAATTAAAAATTATATTATATTATATTATTATATTTATATTTTAGCCAAGATCTGCCAGAATTTTAAGGGCTCTATATATTTTTTTCTTAACTCCCAATAAAGTATCTCATTCCCTCTAATATCCTAGAGAAGCATTTGGCTGGGAAAAAGTATCTTTTACCGAAACTAGCCGGAACCAATGTCATCCCTTGCATTGCCATTTGTGGCTGGAGTTGGGATTCGGTGGGTTTGGACTCCAAACGAGTCTAGGGAGTCAAGAGTCGTGAGGGCAGACGACGGATACTGATAATGGGCGCCAGACTCCCGGCGACCGACGCGCTTAACTGATTTAGTTAATTGTATTGTTTTTCAATTAAAGTTCGTATTAATTGAGCAAACAGCAAGCACCGAGGAGGGAGCAGCGGCTGGGCCTGGCATGACCCGTAGTTCCAGCACGCCGATAAGATAAAAAACAAGAGCCGTGCAAAGGCAAAATCCGTGGGCAAACAGCGGCAACGGAGCGGAAAACCAGGCAACGGAAATCGGAGCTGGGGAGCCGAAGTAGCGCCGCTTATGTTTGCACTCTGATAAGCGCAATGTGAAAACATAAACAAATATTTATGCGCCTATTTATGCCCATCTCCGGCTACGCCTGGCCCCGTATCTGTATCTGCGGCCCCGTCTCCAGCCGCGGCTGTATCTTTGTATCTGTCCCTGTGTATCTGTATCTGGGCATATTTGCAGCCGTTTGTGGAAACACTTAATTTGCTTATTTATTGCACAAATATTAACACTCGAGCTCGAGAGCCAGAACAAGTTGATCTCAGACCAGTTGACAATCTCAATGTGATTAATCGCGGATTAACGTCACGGCTTTGCAATTTCAACAAACACAATCGTAAAAATATTATATTATATTAATTTATGGCATTGTTCTATAAATGTTATTGTACTAAAAAAAAAGTATGAGATATTGTACAGAAAAATATTTAGTATAAAAAGAGTGTCTGTACAAGAATATATTTATATTTACTATAAGGCGTTGAGCTTTATAAGGGTTTCTAACATTTTTTGTTAGGGAAGAATGCTACAAATTAATACAATAAATATTTGTATATTCATTAAATTTCTTCACAATATCTAGAATTGTTTTTAGGTATACATAAGATATTACAGAATAATAGTTAGTATAAGAAATTAAGCTGTGTAAGGCTTTTCAAAAAATTGTTGTGGTAGAAAATATTTAATGGAAATAATGCTTGGTAAATGTTAATAATCAAATTGGTGGCGTGTTTTCTTCTATGTTTTTAAATAAGTATAAAAACAATTGTTTGTTATTTTTAAAATTCATTCCCGGTTGCTGAACCTTCTATATTTAACGTTTTTATTACCCATTCTGCTGATAACGCATCTGCATAAAAATTATCTCTAAAAAAATTCAATTGATTCAAATCATCATGCAAATTGTTAATGACAAAACTCTGGTAACGACTCTAAATTGGCAATATGATTTGAAATGCTGTGTGACAAATCGATTTGGCTTGGCTGGCGAAAGTTTATAAATAAAAATATAATTTAAGATACCAAAGCCAAAGCCCCGAACCCTAAAAGCCATTCGAAATGGCTCATAAACGTTCGAAAAAAAATAAGTTGGACAATTTCGGGAGTGCAAGTCACCGATACTCGGACTGGAACTGGTTGAGTATTTGATGGCTTCGCTCGATTACCCGATTCTTCGATTGGATGGGACTCGGACTAAGGTGTAGTAGGTCTGTGTGATTGCAGGGGAGTTTGTTTGGGTTCTGCTATAATAATAACAATAAAAGTGGCTACGAAATTCGAAATCAATTAACGCAGAGTGCTACTGGGCATGACAAGAGCGTCAATATTTGGCCAAAATAATGACTGACAAATAAACAAAATGAAAATGACACTCGCACGCACCAGTCCAAACCAAAACAGAGCCTGCCACGCCCACGAATTTTCAGTATTTGCTTAAGCAACTCGTCGGATGTCACAAATGTGTCAATAGCCAGAAAGGAAAGTTACGAGTTCATATCGAACCAGCCCGATTTTCTTCCTCTCTTTTTCCTTTTTGTTTATCTGCCAAGTTTTTCTTGGCGACACAAACATAAGCAAAGTTTTCCAAGAAGTTTCCGTAACTTTTCTCTGTTTACCGCCGCACAGTAGGGCCTTAGATACTTTTGCTATACAAAAATCATAACTCTTGAACAAGTTGAGATATTTTCATAATTTTTTTTTTGTATGAAAGGTAATTTTAGTACCTTTCGATTAAGTGGTCATACTATATCGTGTGATAAGTAGTAGATTTTATACTCGAAAATTAATGTTTTTTGAGGCAGTTTTTTCAATTTTTATCCAATTTTGAACAATACTTTTCGATTGTTTTCTCTGAAAATGCTAATATGGTAAATATTTAATTTTTTAAAAACAAAAAAATTTATTTTAAGCAAAAAAGAAAACAAAATTTTTTTTTATAATTCAAATTTTTTCCTCTTTGACCATTTTTCAATCATTTATGCACTTTCTGTTCAAAGTAATCAATTAATTTTACATCATTAAATATTTTTGAAGAATATTAAATCATTATACATTCATTTCAAGTCATTAAGTGTCCTTACAAAGTCAGGAATTGAAAAACAAGTCGCCAATACAG